>APFE030944662.1:0-36281 GCA_000404065.3 Pinus taeda
GGTGAGGGGCTTCACTATGCGACCATAGTTGCGGACAAATTTACAATAATAGCCTGTGAGACCCAAAAATCCTCGTAAGCTCTTCAAGGTCTTAGGTTGAGGCCATTCCTGCATTGCTTGGATCTTTTTGGGGTCCACCTGACACCCTCACGCCCCACAATGTGGCCCAAATACTCTACCTCTGCCATGCCAAATGAACACTTGGACATCTTCACAAATAATTTATGCTTGCGGAGCAGTTGCAAGAGTAGATCTACATGCTGAAGATGTGCAGCCCAAGTGCAACTATAGATGAGGATGTCATCAAAGAAGACAAGGACAAATTCCCTGAGATATGGTTTGAGAATGTGGTTCATAAGGCTCTGAAAAATAGAGGGGGCATTACAAAGACCAAATGGCATGACCAAGAATTCATAGTGGCTTTCATGAGTTCTGAAAGTAGTCTTGGGGATGTCGACTTCCTTCATGCAAATTTGGTGGTAGCCTGAGCGAAGATCCAACTCCGTGAAAAATTGAGCCCCATTGAGTTCATCCAACAAATCATCAACCACCAGGATGGGAAATTTATCTTTGACTGTCAACTTATTGAGGGCCCTAAAGTCAAGACACATCCTCCACTCCCCATCTTTCTTGAGCACCATGACCACTGGGGATGAATAAGGACTGATGCTAGGACGAATGACACTGGCTTCCAAAAGTTCCTTGATGATTTTTTCTATTTCATTCTTTTGGGTGAACGGATATCTGTATGGGCGCACATTTGGGGGTTGGGCCCCTGGAACCAAGGTGATGCTATGATAATGTTCCCCTCGTGAGGGTCGAAGCCCTTGAGGCGTGCCAAAGACCGGCAGATGGTTATTTAAAATCTGTTGCATCTTAGGATGAAGTGGCGGCGGCTTGGTTTCGACTACCTGGATGGCATTAAATTGAGCTACAACTCCATGATTGCCCTTTTTCAACAATTTTTCCATCCTATGCGAGCTAATGATAGAGGGGGCTCCTGCCTAGAGTCCTCAGAGGGTATGTGTGTGGTGGTTCTGCTTAAAACTCATATACAACTCCTGGAAATCCATTGTGATTGGCCCAAGAGTGCGGAGCCAGTCAGCGTCGAGGACAATGTCACAACCCCCCATGTGTATGGCAAACATGTGGGTTTTCAACTAATAATCCCCCATTTGAAGTTTGACATTTTCACAATGGCCTTCACATTTCATTGTGCCTCCATCTGCAATTTGAACTTGGAAGTTAGAAACTGCTCGTACAAAGCAGTGCACTGTTTCTGTGACTTTTTGATGGATGAAATTATGTGTACTTCCACTATCAATCAAAACTACTACTGGGCAATGTTTAATAAACCCTCTGATTTTGAGCGCTTGAGGGGAAGAAATCCCTACCAAGGCATGCAACGAAATAACTGGTTCGTCAGAGACATTGTCCTGTTGGTTATCGTCCTCTAGCTGCTCATGTTCCTCAAGTGGAGGATATTCCTCTGTTGAGTTGTAGTCAGTGGCATCTATTTGAAAGAATTTGGGCTCCTTACATTTATGACCTGGGGAGTATTTTTCATCACAGTAGTAACATAGTCCTTGCTTCCTTCTTTCGGCCATTTCTGCAGGGGACACCTTTTGGACCTTAAGTGTTTGAGTCGTGTTCTGTGCCTGTGGGAGACAACCATTAGCGGGGAAATTTGGGCGATTGTATTGGGCTGCTAATGCACGTTCCACCTTACGAGCTACCTGGCAAGCCTCCGACCACGTGGGAGGGTGGTGAAGTAGAGCTTGAGCTCTGATGGCTTCTTTAAGACCGCTGATAAAACATTCTGTGTAGAACTCATCTGTGAGACCCTTAGTGCGGAAAGCTAAGATTTCAAAAGCATTAATATATTCCTCTACTGTACCAGTCTGTCTGAGCTTAGTGAGACGACCCAAATAAGAGTCTTCTTGTTCAAAGCGATCTCGAAGAACTTTGGTAAATTGGGTCCAAGTTCTAAAATATCCATTGCAACGCTGATGCCATTCCCACCATTGCCACCATTCATTGTCGAATTACATGCTCCCCAACATAAGCTTAGTCGCATCATCTAGGATATGATTCAATTTGAAACACTGGTCCATTTGTGCTAGCCATGCTGCTGCATGAGAACCGTTAAATTTATGCATATCCAACTTAGGAGGTCGCTGACTGGGTGGTGGATGGGTGTGCCAGACGTGAGGAGAGTGGCTAGATTCACCGTAAATGCCTTCATAGCCATTATACCCCTCCTCATGGGCTTGCTCCTTGCCATTTGACATAAAATCCTCCTTGCTTTTTCCCTGCAATTTCTCTAGCTGGAGACTCATTCCTTTAAGCATGTTGTTCATGCTATCCAGATCTAGTTTGTCAAGCTGAGTTTGGATTTTGTTCACCGTTTCTTCCAGTTTGTCCATCCTTTCATTGGCCATCGCTTGAGCTCTAGTTGCTACCATACACCGACCTGATGAAAAATTGGGACCGCCAAAAAAATTTGCCCAATTAATTGAATGGTACCACCATGCTCAGCTCGTCGTCTTGATTTTAATGGGCTATATCACAAATAAGCATCCTGGAACATCTCAGACTCTTTTTTTTTTTAACTTCTTGATCAATACTGCAGTTGCCAAATACTCAAAATGTCAATGCGGCCAAAAGTCCTGCGACAATTATACCCTGGTATAGGAACCTTGCACAACGCTTCTGGTCTTCTGGATCTGACAGATCTGAATGGCGGCTCAGGTAGCGCTGGATGGCTGAACTGACTGCTTCTGCAGATCTGATGAATCTAATAGATTGGAACTGGCTGGTTGGGACCAATGTCTGTTGCTGCTGCACTCCTTTGCTCAAGCGAATCTGGAAGAGATGATGATTAAAAAAGGAACTAGGGTCTTGAGGAGTGTCAGGTGCTACAGATCACAATATACATAAGGGTCTGGCAATAGTACTCGGCCTAATGTTTCAGGGCTCTAACTAAGGAGGGTCGACCGTACCCTTAGCCGTACCACCCGACTACCCTATCGTACAGGCGAGTAATCTCTCCGAGTGCTGTTCTCGGTGTACTGTAGCCGCAAGACGGTCGCTGGTTTATCTATGGCAAGGTTTCAGGGAGCCTATGTGGCTTCCGATATACCCAGAGGGTACGTGGAAGACAGTCCGTGCGCAGTTCTGTCAATTGCGCTACTACTCGAAGGGGTACCCACAGGGGTTACAAGGGAGTCCAACAGACGTGACCACCTCTTGCATTTCCTGCGTGCATGCCTCCCCAAATCCGCAGATTTATGCGCTCAATGACATATCCCGTGGTTTAAAGATGTCGGAACACGTCTCGAGCCAAAAAAAATTGCTACTAATTGGAGATCCCACCGGCCCTGGAAAGAGCTCTGATACCACTTGTTATGCTTCTTGACCTGCAAATGATACCCAAATACAGAAGATGCGAAGAAAAAAGACCTATAACACAGAATATGCGAAGAAAAGATATCCAGAACACAGAATAGCGAAGACTTTATTATTCAGAGAGTAATGTTCACTTGCCTCTTCGAGGGGGCAACCTCCAATAGAGCAGAGCTCGATTACAAAAATAAGACACGATGCTCCTCACAGGGAGTTACTATCCTTTATATATGACTCCTACAAGTAATACACGGGTCAATACCGCTTATTACTAATACCGTTGGCCCATTTGCAACTAACTGTGGTTCCTTTATTAATTGCGGATTAACCACTTACAATTATTAATATGGGCTTTATTGACTCTTAACTATGACGTGGTCCCATTACATAGATAAGGGGGTTAGGGTGGGACCCTAACACGCATCATGTAGTCAGTATTCCTCCCATCCGCCCATCTTCCATTATGATGAGGAGATCATGGAAGCTATGTCTACCCCTCATTACCCTTGGGATGATATGCACCATCACACATACTTCCTGCCACAATAGCCTCATGACCAATATGTTGTGGAATCTAAATACTTCATCCATGGTGAAGTTGATTGGTTTTGAAATCCAATCCCTACCCCAGATCCTTTCTAAGAAGGGAATATGGATAACATCTCATCTACTATTAAAATCGACATTTCAGATAAACCAAAGATCGAAGAAAACATTACCTTGGGGGAAAGTGCACCCCAAAAGAAATTGAAGCTTACATTAAGTTCTTCAAGGAATTTCATGATGTTTTCGCATGGTCTTACTCTGAAATTCCCAAACTTGATCCCGCCATTGTTGAACACGATATCAACACATGGCCCGATGCCACTCCTATCCATCAAAATTTGAGACCCATCCACCCTTCTCGTCGTGAGGTCAAAAAATCCGATATCGAGAAGCTCAAGCAGGATGATTTCATTTATCCCATTGAGTATACCACATGGGTATCCAACCCGGTTCACGTTCTCAAGAACCAAGGCACCATTCTTGTCTGCACAGATTTTTTCGACCTGAACAAAGGTTGTCCCAAAGAAAACTTTCCCACACCCTTTATTGACCAAATCATTAATTAGTGTGTGGGGAACAACGTTTTATCCTTTATGGATGGATTGTCTAGGTACAACAAGATCAGTATCTGTCGTGTCGGTTAGTTAAAGACAACATTCATTAGTCTGCAAGGAACCTTTGCATATCGGTTCATGCCATTCGGTTCAGGAAATGTTGGAGCCACATTTTAGCAGGCCATTTCATACTGTTTTCATGACTTTGCACACCTTATCCTTTCTTACCTTCACGATCTCACCACTCGTTCTAGATCTCAAGCATAACATATTCATGATTTTCACACCATTTTTCCCCTATGTCACAAGTATAACATTCGTTTTAATCCATTGAAATGTGTCGTTTGTGTTCTTGTTGGTCATCTGTTAGGTTTTATTGTGTCAAAAGATGGTATCATCCTTGACCCCTTGAAAGTTCAAGTCATTCTTGAGCTGCCACCTCCCCGTACCTTGTGGCAGTTACAAAGCCTTCAAGGCAAAGCCAACTTCCTTCGTAGGTTCATACTTGACTATGTGACCACCATGTATGATTTTCTTAGACTCCTTCACTCAACCATTCCATTTGTTTGGGATGAACATGCTCAATGATCTTTTGATGCCCTGAAGCATGCTCTCACTTCCGCACCCTTGATCAGTCCCCTCGACTTCACCAAGGATTTCATCATGTACATCTTAGCTTCTGCCCATTCGGTCACCGAGGTCCTTATTGAAAATGATGATGATCAAAATGAGTATTTTATCTACAATGTAAGAAAGAACCTGGTAGGTCCCCCTATGAACTAATCTCACAAAGATAAATTGGCGCTGGATGTCGTGTTCTCTGTCCAAAATCTTTGTCACTATCTCCTCTTTTGAATCTTATTTTGCTGGATGTGGTCCTTCAATGCTTTCAAGATAATCTCTTTTTTTCAATACTCCTCCTGAGCTATGGTGAAGATCATTGAGCTCAAGAGGAGTCATTTGGACAGGTTGTGCCTTAGCTTTGTAATTGGGTTGAGTTATTCCAATGTGCGGGTTTGGAAACGGTGGTATGAGTAGTTGAGTGGGGGTGTATATTTGAGATAGATGTGGATGGGGTTGTGGTTGGGCAGGTGGTGGAGGCAAATGAGCGGGAGGAGAGTTGTACTGGGGCCTCCACCCCTAATGAGGTGCATTCCACTGAGGCTATGGCTGAGCATCAGAGTGAAACGAAATAGCAACTGGAGAAGCATGGTATTAAGGAGGATACGACCAAGGAGGGGGTGTGGACTAGGAAGGATGAGCAGGGGGACCCCAAGAAGGCATGGAAGTAGCTTGATAGGAGTCGTAATAGGTCTGGGATGTCCCTTGCATTCCCTGCTAGTAGGGTATAGGTCCATATGGCCTCCTTTGGTTCATATAATAGAGTGATTTAGTGACTCCTTTGGCTCTCTGATATGTAGCTTTAAGTCTAGGCAAGGAAGGTCACTGATTCGTAGGATGGTATTCTTCACAAACCAAACACACTTCTAGGGAGTGCATTGAACATTCGTTCCTAGGATTCTTTCTAGTGCACCTAAAACAAAAGATGTCCAAAGCCCTCCTAGCTTCCTCTTGCTTCCTTTGGATCCGCAGGGTATCCAATTGCATGGCAAGAAACTGTCTCATATCACTCTTCAAATCTTCCAGCATATTTTCACATTCACCTTTTCCAACTTAAAGAGATGAGTTCAAAGAAAAGGTACTGCTCCCAACATTTCTATTTTCAGCCATTTGCTCCAGATGAATGTTTTCTTCTTCTTCTTCCCTTTAGGTTCTTAAAATATGTCTTGTTGTCCACCTAAGGGTTCTTTAATCACAGCCATCAAAGAAGAGAGAAGGTTGGCTATGAAGCAGTGGGGGTGTTGTGCAATCATTTTTATGAATTATCTCTACTCCTACAAGGCATGAAAGGAAATCTTTTTGATTGATTTTTGTTTTTTTCTGCTTGTACCTACAAAACTAAAATAGATTGAACTGCAACTAACTATCTTGCTGAAATGAAAATGCAGAATTGAAGTGAAAACAGGAAAGTACTAATCTATTTTGCTGAAATGAAATTGCAGGAATGAAATGCTAAGCTACGCTTGCAGAATGGAAATTGTGGAATTGAAATGCTAATCTACGCTTGCAAAATTGAAATTGCGGAATTGAAATGCTAATCTATGAAAGTGGGAAATATCTAATCTACAGTTGCTGAAATGAAATGAAAGTAGGAAATGTCTAATCTACTTTTGCAGAAATAAAATTGCAGAATGGAAATGAAATAAACTACTTAGCAAAAGGTTGTAGTAGAAAATAGAAGAAAAACAACAATCACCAATACTCTGACACTTCCCCAGCAACGGCGCCAAAAATATGGTGGGCCCCAGTATTGCACTAATAATGCTGCAACTCCTGGGACTCCCTTCTTTACTTTTATCAACCCGGTAGTTCGTAACAAACTTGAAAGTGACGGTGTTGTATGCACAAGTACTAGCTCTTGTCGCGGCTGTCACTTGGTCAGCTGGCACAAGTCCGCTATGAGCTTAAGCCAACTTCTATGAGTTCTTAGAAGAAGCCTTTTAATTGATGGATGAAAGCTAACTCAAAGGAGGCTAATCTACTTGCAAAAAGGAACTGAAAAGCTGAAAGGAAATGCAAACCCTAGCAAACCCTAATTTTACCAACTAGCCCTATCGATGCAAGAAAGAGGATGAAAGCTACTGAAAGAGATGCCATTGACTTCTAGGAGGGTAAAATGCATGTGACTAAGCTACTTCTACAGTAAAATCTGAAAAAATAAAAAATAAAAAATAAAAATAAAAATAAATAAAAATAAATAAATAAATAATAATAATAATAATAAGATATATATATATATATCTTTTGTAATTATCTTGCATGTGTTCGACTGTTGTTGACTGTCCAGAGGCGAGGTGAGGAATGGAACTAGCGAGGCGCTTGTAGGAGGTTGGGAAGGTGAAAAGAGGGCCTAAGGGGTCCCTAGCACCCTTCCAAAGAGTTTCACAAAGTTAGGATATCAAGGAACAACTTTCGTGAGCTTCTACAGGAAGACTGCAGGGGTTCTACAGGATGTTCTGTAATTTCTACAGGATGTTCCAAAAAGAGGATTTTGGAGGGTTTATGGAGGAAAAATGGTGGGAAAGTGGAAATGGAGGTTGGATAAGGATGTTAAGGGCTATAGGACCTAGTTAATGAGGCTAAAGAGAAATCGGATTTGTTCAAGGATGGAGGCAACAATGATGCACAAGAATGTAGAAACTAGTGCAAAGTGATAAAACGTGGCAAATGAGAGGCAAGAATCTAAGTTAGAGGATGAAACATGTTGCATGGATGGGGTAAGGATATATGAGGAGGTATCACAGGTACTCTACACATTATTTCCCAAAACTGATCAATAAAGGCTATGCAAACGAAAGATCTAACTACTTTAATCTAATTTGACCTAGAAACCATAAGCATGATGCACAACAATTTATTGGCAGAAAATCACGTAAATCAACTATGGAAACCAAACAAGAATGGATCTGAGCATGTAATCACAACTGGTATCAACTTCTGCAAATGAGAATCAAACACTAATAATTTTATGATGAAGCAAAGACAGTGTTTTTGGTGGCAACAAGGACACCTTGGTCCCAGCTCATAGTCCCACTGAGGGAGAGGTGAGATCAGAGGTGCTTGATAGCCTTGTTCTGAAGATCTTCTCTGTTATTAACCTATCAAATCAATCTGACCATGAAAAACCTTTTTAATCATCAAAAGCAACCTAACTAACAAAACAAGATTTAAATCTAAATAGCAAATTTTATTCTAAGAATGCAGCAAAAACACATAAAGGTAAACAAAGGAGATACTCGGCACTTAGGTTGGGCCCAACCCCAAGAGCTACAGCCTCCTGAGAAAGATTAGAGCTGGTGCAAAGATGGATTTATCTTTATTTCTCAAGAAATAATAGTTACCTCAAAAACTGTCTACAAGAAAAAGCTTGAAAATGTGTTGAAATGCAGAGCTAACCTACTTCCTAAAGTGAAAAAGAAATTACTAAAATTGAACTGCCAACTAGCTAACTGAAATTAGGCCCTAAGCCTTCTTATTTATACAAATTGAGGACCCTAACAATCCTCCTAAACTTTAGGGACTCAGCTGCCAAAACTTGCAATTAATAGCAACTTTACTAGCCCTTGCTCGGCTGCCCTTGTGATAATTGATGTGGTGGCCCTTGAACTCCAAGTTGATGGTGGAGAATTCGAGGTAAGGGCCCATAAATGAAGGGGACACCTTCCTACGAATCCTCTCCCTTGTTCTCCCATGAATTTGGCTACCAAGTGCTCATTAAAACCTTTGATTTTGTCTCAAAATTGACCAAAAAACTGCACAAAGCACCCATTAGACTTGTTGGCATAATGACTAACCCAATTCACTCTATTAGCATAAATATAATAAAAAAAATGCAATAAACTAATGAGAATGGTGGATTAAGTCGAGTTAGGAGGCTGAATGAGCCCATATAATTACTCATTTATGGGGCTCATCACTAGCAACATGTTTTCATGGCCCCAACCTGTCTACCAAATCATTGCTCCTTCTTATGCACAACCGAGCACTCCATCCCCTCAAGCATTACCATCGCAGCCTCCCATGCATCCTCAGCCCCAGTAGCCACCACCCCCTTAGGGTCCGCAAGAGAGTGTGACCAATCCCCACAATTTGAAGAACAACAATAAGGGGAAGGGTAACAAGGTTAACTCGGGTAATCAAGGTAATCAAATTAGTGAACCCCAGGGGAACCAACCTAACAGCAACAACCAACAACAAGGGAGTCGGCCCAAGCAAAACAAGGCTATTTGTACAAACAAGCCTTATGCATGTTGTGGTGTACATGCCATTATACACATGAGTGTCCTCTCTTATCCTAGATGCACCAAATGTGGGAAGCTCAAGCAGATTCTAAAGGTTAACTACCCATCCAACATCGCTTAAGAATCCTACGACATCTCAACTCAGAATGCTCACAAATCCTTTCCCTCAGCAAGGATTTGTTGCTTCTCAACCTCAGCCTGGTCAAGCAGCCCATCCCCCCCAACCTTCTGGTCCTGGTGACTACCAGATCCTTATGATGAATTCAGATGAGGTTAACCCCTCCGATATCAACCTGCAAACTCGGTCGCATCATATAATAAGCCATTGGCTTCGTTCGCCATTGAGTCCAAAACCAAAGAATCTACTAAGCCTCGTACAACACCAAATGGTGCTCTACAAATCCATCAACCTAAAATTGAGGCTATTCCTAAGATCCCCAAAGGACCATTATGCCATAATGTGACTTCTAACCAAGTTTCCCATACATACAATATAGTAGATGACTTGGCACAATCACCTCTGCCATGTCAATGTTGGAAGTACTCCAGTCATGCACATTTCAAAAGAATCCTTACTAATATATTTGGGCACAGTAAATCCTTTTGACAATCATTTGATTGTCTTCCCAGTTGATACATCAGAACATCACCCATTTCCTTCATCCGTTGCTTTCCTGAAACTAGTCCAAGTCTGTAATTCCATCATCTCCTAATGCATTATTGACGAAGGTGCATCCACCTATGTGATGTCTGCTGCCATTTGGAAACAACTTAAGTCACTAGAGATGTCCCCCTCTACCATCACTTTGTGTGCTTGGTATAGAAACTCCTCCAAGCCTCTTAGCATGTACCGCAGTTGTCTAATGACCCTTGCGGGCAAGACTTTCCATGTAGAAATTGAGGTTATTGATGTCCCTTTAGATTACAACATTCTTTTAGGTCATAGTTACACATATTCCATGTCATCCATCTCATCTACGGTTTTCCACAAAATGTGCTTCCCCCATGAAGGGAAGATCGTTACCATCGATCAGTTGACTTACTACGAGTCGACATCTGTGACCTCCCCCAAGTCCATTATCTTGTCAATGTTAGGTGAGAATTATTCAAATCCTCTCACTTGTGTTTCACCTGGAGTCTACAAATATTCCTCATTGTTGGGTGTTTTCCCTGGTCCTCCCCCTCTCATCTCAGAGCCTAACTCTATGAGTGTTTTCATTTTACAAGTGTCAGGGGCTGCTCTCAGCACCCTGTGGTTACCATCCTAGCCAAGTCCTCTAGATCCACCCCCTATGTTTCCTCTATGTGCCTCTCCTATGTTTCTACCAGGAACTATTCCTCCAGGTATCAACCATCTAGGAGATATTCTGCTGGGACATTATCCTGCAAGCCAGATACCTTTCTTATTTCCCCCTCTGGGAGTATTATTTTTCCCTGTCATGGATTCATTGTTCCTTCCTAAAATGACTTTTGGGATCTTAGTATGTTACATCAATCCCCCTACAAGCATTCCGCCTAGTCAGCTAAGACCTTATCACGCTTTGACCCCAGTTCAACTGGTCCCTACGGCCCCTATCGCTACTTCAGTTCCATCACAACCTCAACAGAAACCCACTCCTGTTACACAAGCATCTAGACAAGGGGGAAAAGGTAAAAGGAAACAACCAATGGAAAAGGCTACCCAAGCTCCTCCAGCCCCTAAGGCCTCAAATTCGTCACCTCCTTGCGCTTTTTGTAAAGTTGTTGGGCATGCCACCAATAATTGTCTTGAACTTGCTCAACTCAAACCTTTGGTTCATGAAACGTTCCCTAAGTAAAATATCCCTGAAGTCAATATTAACTTGTTGGGTCCACCCAAGAAACTAAAAACATTATGCTCAAATCACCCTTGTGTCTTATGCGATCATCATGGTCACTATTCCTATTTTTGCCCCCGTCTCGATGAATTTTGTGATTTCCTTGAGGTGCTTCGTGAATACGAGGCCATTCATAGTGGAACACCTACTCCTCTACCCTTGGATTCTGGTACCATTATTAAACCAGAACAAGGGGACTCTGGTCCCACCATCATGATCCCTCCCCTCGATGTCAAGATGATGGACACCATAGGCCATATCCTTTACCTGTCGTCATCCTTGAGTTCCTCGCAGGAAAAACTTTCTGATGTTTCTATGTGCACTTCTATCGAACCTCTTTCGACAGAATCCCAGGTCTCAACATTCGTAGATGCTCCATCTACCAGCTCATCATCTACCATTCAAGATGATGCATATGTGAACCTTCTCTCTTAGGTTGATGCACCAGGTGCCGTCGTCGCATCATGTAGTCAGTATTCCTCCCATCTTCCCATCTTCCATTCTGATGAGGAGATCATGGAAGCTATTTCTACCCCTCATTACCCTTGGGATGATATGCACCATCACGCATACTTCCTGCCACAATAGCCTCATGACCAATATGCTGTGGAATCTAAATACTTCATCCATGGTGAAGTTGATTGGTTTCGAAATCCAATCCCTACCCTAGATCCTTTCTAAGAAGGGAATATGGATAACATCTATCCTACTATTAAAATCGACATTTCAGATAAACCAAGGATCGAAGAAAACATTACCTTAGGGGAAAAGTGCACCCCAAAAGAAATTTAAGATTACATTAAGCTCTTCAAGGAATTTCATGATGTTTTCACATGGTCTTACTCTGAAATTCCCAGACTTGATCCCGCCATTGTTGAACACCATATCAACACATGGCCCGATGCCACTCCTATCCATCAAAATTTGAGACCCATCCACCCTTCTCGTCGTGAGGTCATAAAATCCGAGATCGAGAAGCTCAAGCAAGTTGATTTCATTTATCCCATTTAGTATACCACATGGGTATCCAACCCGGTTCACGTTCTCAAGAACTAAGGCACCATTCTTGTCTGCACAGATTTTTTCGACCTGAACAAAGGTTGTCCCAAAGAAAACTTTCACACACCCTTTATTGACCAAATCATTAATGAGTGTGTGGGGAACAAAGTTTTATCCTTTATGGATGGATTATCTAGGTACAACAAGATCAGTATCTGTCGTTACGATTAGTTAAAGACAACATTCATTAGTCTGCAGGGAACCTTTGCATATCGGGTCATGTCATTCGGTTTAGGAAATGTTGGAGCCACATTTTAGCGGGCCATTTCATACTGTTTTCATGACTTGGCACACCCTATCCCTTCTTACCTTGACGATCTCACCACTCATTCTAGATCTCAAGCATAACATATTCATGATTTTCACACCATTTTTCCCCTATGTCGCAAGTATAACATTCGTTTTAATCCATTGAAATGTGTCGTTTGTGTTCTTGTTGGTCGTCTGTTAGGTTTCATTGTGTCGAAAGATGGTATCACCCTTGACCCCTTGAAAGTTTAGGTCATTCTTGAGCTTCCACCTCCCCGTACCTTGTGGCAGTTACAAATCCTTCAAGGCAAAGCCAACTTCCTTCGTAGGTTCATACATGACTATGTGACCACCATGTATGAGTTTCTTAGACTCCTTCGCTCAACCATTCCATTTGTTTGGGATGAACATGCTCAACGATCTTTTGATGCCCTAAAGCATGCTCTCACTTCCGCACCCTTGATCAGTCCCCCCGACTTCACCAAGGATTTCATCATGTACATCTTAGCTTCTGCCCATTCGGTCACCGGGGTCCTTATTCAAAAAGATGATGATCAAAATGAGAATTTTATCTACAATGTAAGAAAGAACCTGGTAGGTCCCCCTATGAACTAATCTCACAAAGAGAAATTGGCGCTAGATGTCGTGTTCTCTATCCAAAATCTTTGTCACTATATCCTCACACGTACCACCAGGGTCATAACAAACTCCAACCCCGTGACCTTCCTATTGAGTCGAAGGATTATCAATGGGAAGTATGCACGTTGGATCGTCATCCTCTAGGAATTCGATCTCAAGTTTGTTATGCGTAAGAGTAAGAAAGGTTTGGTCCTCACCGAACTCATTTCTAAATTACCCAATGGTGCACATGATTCGTCGGTAAATGACGAGCCCCCGGATGAACACTTGTTTGTCATCACTTCAGACGATCCCTGGTACAAAGGTATTCTCACATATTTTCAAACCCAAAAGTTTGCCCCCCATCTTACCCATGATGATCGACGGTGAATTTGATACGAGGCCCCTCACTACCTCCTCATCTGTGATGACCTTTATCATCACAGTGTGGATTTTATCCTTTGTCGTTGTCTCACCCATTCTGAAGAAGAGAAAGTGATAAATGTCTGTCACACTAGCACTTTTGGTGGTCACCTCTCCAGTATGGCCATTTCCTAGAAAGTCATGTGCGCTGGTTACTTTTGGCATTTTCTCTTCAATGATTGCATTGAGGTAGTCAAACACTGCCCCAATTGCCAACCTTTTGCCCCAAAAGCAAGAACCCCACTGGCTTCCCTCCATCCTGTCATCATTGTTCGTCCTTTCTACCATCATCTGTTAATAACCATAAGTATATTATCGTGGAGGTCAATTATTTTACCAAATGGGTTGAGGCCATGCTAATGTTAAATAACATGGCGGCGACTGTGACCCTCTTCTTTTTTAACCATGTTATCGCTCAATTTGGGGTTTCGAAACAATTGGTCTCTGACCATGGATGAAATTTTGAAGATGAGGTATAGCGTGAACTATCCTTACTGTTGGGCTTCCAACACCAGTATTCGTCGTCTTATTACCTCCTAGGTAATGGAGAGGTTGAAGCAGTCAACAAGATTCTTAAAATGATGCTTCAACGGATGGTTAATATACACAATACTAATTGGAACCTTATGCTCTTCCCAACTTTATGGGCCTAAATAACTTATGTTAAAACCACCACTGGGTTCACTCCTTTCCACCTTGTTTTTAGAGAGGAGGCAGTATTGACAATCGAGTGTGAGATCCCTTCTGTCCACCTCGCTGTCAAACTTCTCCCTAACACCCAACCATTAGAACAAAGACTTGCCATGCTTGAATGTGCCTCTGATGATTGTCATGTTTCT
The DNA here is from genome assembly GCA_000404065.3 of Pinus taeda. Taxonomy (NCBI): domain Eukaryota; kingdom Viridiplantae; phylum Streptophyta; class Pinopsida; order Pinales; family Pinaceae; genus Pinus; species Pinus taeda. The sequence continues at coordinate 14,412 of APFE030944662.1, forward strand.
TTGAAAACCATTGAAGCGGCCAAAAAGCACACGAAAGCTCAGTATGACTGAAAAGTCAACCCTTGTGCCTTCCACGAAGGTGACCTTGTTCTAGTGTATGACCAGGCCCATGATACCCTTAGACATGGGAAGTTTAAATCATTGTGGCTAAGACCTTACATCATTCGTAAGGACTTAGGCAAGGGTGCATATCTCTTGGAGGATTTCGAAGGCCAACTCCTTCATAATCCTCGTAATGCACTCCATCTTAAGAAATTTTACCCATCGAATCTCCCATTGATTTGTGTGTATTTATTTCTATCATGCATTTAGGTAGGTTTCATCATTTCATTTGATGATTTGACACTTCACCAAGAATTCATTTTTTCAAGAAGGGTCACTTCATCGCTTCTCAAAATCAATTTTCTTCATAAAGCAACACTTTTGTTTTGACGTCCACATCCTCTTCATACTTTTTGTACCATGTGTCGATTTTCATCATGAGTAACAATCATTTACTCATGTTTTGATGGTCCCCATCGGGCCTATTCTTTGTGGCAGTGTCATCGAGTCACCCTTGTTCAGATCATCCGTGATGAGTCACCCTCGCATCCATGGAGTATGTTTCACGTCCCATTCTTTCATGTCACAATATTCCATCCATAATTGCATATCGTTCATCCTATGTTTCCCATTTTGGCCTCGAGTCATAATGTCCCCATCTCCTCCGAAGTTAAGTCAGTCACTGCCTGGTCAACCATGCACTTTATGCTCTGATAAGGGAAGTCATATGTTTTTCCCTCAATACCACTTTCCCCATTGTCCCTGGTGTCAATCCATTAGTCACATTACTATTTTCACTCGTGCCTTAGTTGAGGATCCTCATTTCCTCACCTATCGTGGGCCCTATTCTTTCAACATCATCTCATTCGTTCCAGAAGAATGGCCTAGAGTGTAGTGTATCTTAGTTCTAGATTCCATTCATGTTCAATGCCTTGGATCCAGCAAAGGGACTCATTATTTCGCTTTCACTTTGTTGTTTCATGTTCATGATTCATACACTTGATGGTCCAATGATGCAGCAGATTGTACCAGTGATTCATGGGTGTGCGTGAGATGTTTCAGACCTCATGTGGGGGTGGCCCTTTAGGTAGCCCCTCACATGCTCGGATGCATTCCTATTATACTCAACCTTAGATGCAGTTTCACCATGTTGATGGGTTTGGTTCTTACTCGAGCAGAGTGTTCATAGAATGCACGTATCCTTCAGATGATCCATTCAGTTTTGCAGAGCCCTTCCTTGTTTAATAGGGCTTCTCTGATTGTTCTACCCTCCCTCCCACCCACATTTTGATGGAAGGCCATTATATCTCATGTACTCATATATTATTTTATTCAGTCTTGGATCATGTTTTTTCCAGGTGCATTATGTATATGAGACACATTGTATTATTTTTTGGCTCAGTTATGCCAACATGTCATGTAACATTCAGCATGTACTTTATTACTCAATTTTATGTTTATGGACACACCATTATTTTTGTACTAAGTTATCTCGGAGAGTATAGGTATGGATCCCCCACCTCATTGAGGTTTGGAACCACAACATAAAAGGAGACTTGCGTTGTTCTCGCCCCCTCTGTCCCTATCCTCTACTGCTTTAGCTCTAGTGGTCTCTCTCTCTCTCTCTCTCTCTCTCTCTCTCTCTCTCTCTCTGACTCCACCATGTTGTCTAGTGATTGTGTATTTACAACATACTTCGGTCATATGTTTTGCTCCTAACACTCGTACATTGGGGGCAATATGTTATCGCCAAAAAAATGATCATCTAGCCTAATTTACTAGATGGATCGGAGTACACCATATAAAGCCAATTTTACCATAGTAAAATTGTTTTCACTGTGAGAAATTACTTAATAAACCACATTTTTTAAGTAATTTATAATTAAACCCATGAAGAATAATTAAATAAATCACTATTTATTTAATTTTCTTCTAGGAATAATTAATTAAACCATTGTTCAATTATTATTCCTTGTTATATTTGACCCAATTATGAAAAATCAACATATAAATCATTAATTATCTTATTTTTCTCTAGGAATAATTAATTAATCACTAATTAATTATTATCCCTTGTCAAATTTGACTAAATCTCTTAGGAATAATTAAATAAATTATTATTTGTTTATTATTCCTTAACCAATTTCTTGATATGATAAATAAATTATTTGTTTATTTATTATTTCTAAATAAAAGTTTAGATACTTTTTCCCTCCTAACTAAATATAATAAAATGTTCCAAGTGGTTATTCCAAGAATGAGGTTAATAATATTTTATAATTGCTCATTATTTGAGGATAACTCAATATTTTGTTAAATGAAAGGGTTTTCCATTCATTATTCACTTTTGATTATTTTCATTGTTGTAACTCTAATTAATTTCGTTGTCGCACACCATTATTTTCTGGGTTTACACATAGAGGAGAGACTCTATACAAGCTAAAGACGTTTGAGGATAGCCAAGTACCCATCCCACAGAGGGGAACTAGTAACATTTATTTGTTCCCTTCACAGGTGTCATAATAAAATATGTTCTTTGTATATCTGGTTTCCATTGGATGATCGGAGTTATTATTGTTTTTTTTTTTTTTTTTAACTATGACCGTAGCATAGATTAGGACTTTGGCAGGTTTCCTTTCTATCAATTGTTATAGATCTACAATGTTTGGTAGCCATTTATATTGTTGATATTGTTTTTCATTGACAGGCTTAAGTGGGTTCGTTTAGTACATCTTTGAGAAGAAAACAGTACAACAAAAGCCACTTAAGAGTAAAGGAAAAGAAAATGGTTTCAAAGGGAAGGGAAAGAAAAATGCATCTATTAAGAAGGAATGAGAGAAATTAACATGCAAACATTATTCCAAAGAGGGTCACGATGAAGCTCATTGTTGGAATCTTCATCCCGAAATGAAACCAAAAAAATTCAACAACAAGGGAAAACAAAAGACAATTGCAACCACTCAACATGATTTGGGATCCAATTCGGGTGATAAAACTAAAATTACAGCCATGGGTATAAAAAGAAAAGAATATATTGCTAACACTAGTACTTCAAATTCATACAATGAAACTCCAAATGAAAAGAAGAGGATAAAACTTTTTCGCACAAGTGTAATCTCAAAACATAGCAAGATTAATACACTTTCCGACAGTGGCTCTCAAGCCAATCTTCTCTCTGAAAACATTGTCAAAAGTTTAAATTTGGAAACCATTCCACATCATAAACCATATCCACTTGGATGGGTGTGTGACAATAAACAATTGTAGGTTATTAGAAAGTGTAAACTGCAATTCACCATTACTACAAATTTCATAGATGAAGTGGAGCTTGATGTTGTGGATCTTGATGAAGTGGAGGTATGGGCATAGTTTTGGCAAGCCCGACATTTATGACAGAAAATCTATCTTCCATAGACATGCAAACAAATACAATTTGTTCAAAGATGGAGTAGAATATATTGTGAGAGCTCATAGCAAGAAACTAAATATTTCACTTGTTAATGTGGGGCAAATGAAAAGACTAGTGAATTCAAGCAAGAATTTTGTGCTTCTAATGATCAAAACCAAGAATGGTGTTGATAATGAAGCTTTTAAAGGTTGTGATTCAAAATTGAAATTTGAATTGCTTGATGTAGTTAACCAATATGATGAAATGTTTCAGGAACCAAAGGGATTACCTCCCAAGAGAGGAATTCAACATGAGATACAGTTGCAGCAAGATTGTCCTCTTCCTAACATTGGCATTTATAGGACGTCAGTGATGGAAAGTGCAAAAATCAAGAAGAAAATTCTAGAGTTGTTGGATAAAGGGATCATCAAACCATCTTCCTCGCCATGTGGTTCACCTATTGTCTTGGTGCCAAAGAAGGATGGAACATGGCTCATGTGTGTGGACTTCTGTGCATTGAACAAAATTACAGTAAAGAACCGTTACCCACTACCTAGAATAGATGATTTACTTGATCAATTAAAAGATTCAAAGTATTTTACTAAGTTGGACTTAAGGAGTGGCTACCATCAAATTAGAATAGCTAAAGGAGACATTTGGAAGACAACATTCAAAACAAAACAAGGTTTGTTTGAATGGCAGTTATGCCTTTTGGTTTATGTAATGCTCCTGGTACATTCATTCCTGTGATGAATGATGTTTTGAGGCCATTTCTTAATGAGTTTTTTATAGTGTACTTAGATGACGTCTTAATTTTCAGTAAATCTCATGATGAACATGACATGCATGTAAGGAAAGTACTTGATGTCTTGAAGAAAGAACAATTGTATCTTAAGATGTCAAAGTGTGAGTTTGGAAAAACTTATTTAGTTTACTTGGGTCATATTATTGAAGAAGGTGAGTTGAAAATAGACCCCTACAAGGTTGATGTCAATTTGAATTGGCCAAGGCCCAACACAATGATTGAGGTAAGAAGTTTTTTTGGAGCAGCCCAATATTGGAGGAAATTCATTGCTAACTTTTCTTCTATAGAAGCTCCTTTGCATGCATTAACAAGTGTGAAAAAGGATTTTCAGTGGGGAGGCAAACAACAAAAGGTCATTGATGCATTGAAGGAAAAGATTATTTTAGCTCTAGTACTTGCATTTCTAGACTTGGGATAACCATTTGAGATTCAAACTGATGTTAGTGACTATGCCATGGGTACAATCCTCATGCAACATGGTAAGCCTATCTATTTTCATTTGGAAACTTTTAATGGTGCAATGATTAACTATCCTACATATGACAAGGAATTGTATGCATTGGTGCAAAGTGTGGAAAATTGGAAACACTACTTTATGGGTAAGGAAACAATCATTCACACTGATCATAAACCATTGCAATACTTGCAATCTCAATTAAAGTTGCAGCAATCAAGGCACTTCCAATGGATGGGTTCTCTTCAACAATTCCACTTGGTAATCAGGTATAAGAAATGTATCTACAATAAAGTTGTTGATATGCTTTCTAGGCCTACTGTTAGTGCAACGAATTTACTCAAGCGTAATTTTGTTTTGCATGAAAGTTATTCTGAGCAATATGCATTAGACAATGAATTTCAAGATATTTATGCAAGCTTGAGTGAAGGTAACCAAGTAGAGGAATTGGATTATCATTTGCATGATAACATGTTGTATCATTTGGAAAGATTTGTATGCCATAGGGAGAAAGAGTTAACATCATAAGAGAGGCACATACTGATTTTATTATTGGTCATTTCAATGTAAGTAATACAGTGGCACATCTACAGAGGTATCATTTTCGGCCTCGTATGCTTGAAAGTGTCACATTTTATTAAAGGATGTTCATTATGTGTAGTCAATAAGCCTAGCAATAGGAAGTCAAGATTGTACACACCACCTCCGATTCCTTCACGACCTTTGGAGAGTGTTTCTATGGATTTTGTAGGAGGTCTTCCATTGTCAAAAAGAGGTCATGATTATTTGTATGTAGTTGCGGATAGGTTCAGAAAAATAGGTATTTTGACACCATGTAAAAAAGAAATTTATAGTTGAATAGACTGCTCAACTATTCTTTCATAATGTATGGGTGCATTTTGGATTACCCACATCCATTGTTAGTGGTCGAGATTCTCGCTTTGTTGGGAATTTTTGGTCAAGCTTGTAGGGATTCATGGACACAAAATTGAAAAAGAGTACTACATTTCGTCCACAAACAAATGGTCCGAAAAGGTGGTGAAGAGAACAATGATACATCTTCTTCGTGGGTATTGCAGCAAGCATCCTAAGTTGTGGGATGAACATTTGCACTATATTCAACATGCTTACAACTAGGCCAAGCACTCTTCAACTCAAACATCGACATTTGAGACATGTTTGGGATACTTGCCTAAATCTCCTTTGGATTTCATGTTTGACAAAGATGTTGCTATTGATGGTCATAGTGACATAGACAAAGCAAGAAAGTTCATTGAACAAATCTAATTGGTACACCAAATATTTCAAGAACAGCTTGAAAAGAGCCAAGGAAAGTAAAAACAAGGCATGACAAGCATCATGTAGATCACAAGTTCCAAGTTGGTGATGAAGTTTGGCTTTAAATTAGCAAAGAGAGGCTTCAAGGAGAAGGTAAAATGCTAAAACGGATTAGATATGGTCCATTCAGAATTTTGGAAAAGATTGGTAATAATGCCTTTAGGTTGGATTTTCCTTCATATATGCAAATTTATGTTGTTGTTAATGTTGAGAACTTAAGGTTGTACGAGCCTCCTTTGATTGAAGATCAAGGATAGAATATTAAAATTCTATCTATTTAAGAATTTTCTCCAGAATTCCTTGATGAACTTCAACAAGACACTATACTTGATAGAAGAACAAGGACATCGGAAAGGGGAAGTGTCGACTATATTTGAGTGGGGCTCAAGTGAATAAATCCTTTAAAATCCAAATGGGTAGATATTGGAAAGGTGAGGGAACAATACCTTCACTTGCTGGAGAAATGAATGTGATTTTTTGGAGTCCAAAAGGCTTCCAGTGGGGAGGAATGATCAAGTGCTCAAAATTATACTCAAAAATCCAAGTAGTCAGAATGTTGTAGAACCTAAACGACCGCTTAGTGTTCATCATCCTAAATACGGCACAACTTATTTCACGCGAAACAAACTCCATATGACTCCTGAAATGAATTTTGTCCACTTTATCAAACAAACGAATTTTCAAAAAAAATGGATAGCCTAATCAACCGCTCATACTACTGACATAGCACTGACTAGACAAGTTATGTGACAGTTGACTGGGTCATTTGAATTGTGCATTTAAAAATGATATCCGTAGTCAATCGAACTGTACATTTCAACGACTATAATGAAAAAGTGTAGTGCTAAGTGTTGATAAATCTTTTTTTTTTATTCTATGTTTTAATGACTATAAAGTATAATGAAAAAGTGTACGTGCTAAGTGTTGATAAAATTTATTTTTTTATTCTATGTTTTAATGACTATAAAGTAAAAGCATAGTGCACCACTATAATGTAAAAGCGTAGTGCTAAACATGGACAAAACCACCCTAAATTTAATTTTTATTTTAAACTTTTTGTGTGTATGGTATTTTTGTTGGGCTTGTACTTTTAAAGATGGACCAAAGAGATAAGGAAATCTTAACTTAGAATGTTAAGAGATAAGGAAATCTGAACTTAGAAACTGAAATTAGCCTTCTGCATGTAGTTTAGCGGTAGTTTATTGGTTAGTTTTGTAGCTAACATTATTGTTCATAGTGGTGACTTTGTATGTTTGTATAGTTTCAAAAGTTACAAATCTTAGGCTGAGTAATAGATACAAATGTAATACCTCTTAACTAGCTATTCACAGAGTATTTATGAATATTTTAGTGATTAAATCAAAGTGATTATAATATTTATGAATATTTTAGTGATTAAATCAAAGTGATTATAATTTTTTTTACATGCTAATTGGATTATAGATTATAGATTAATTTAAAATATTTTTTTTCAAATGAGAAAAAATTTGGAAACAAGGCATGCATATAAATTCTCTTATTAAAGTATAAGGTTAACCATATAGGTTAAACTAAATTAAATTGAAACATATTGGAACGAAAGAGTTTGTCATTTTTGTGATGAAAATAAATTTCTCTTGGATTATTTGGCTCTTATTTGCATCCATTCTAATTTCCAAATCTTTTGCCAGAATATCATCCTTCTTGACCTATTAAGTCAACAAAACTACGGTGATATAAAAACACCAATCTCCCTTCTTTTCGAACATAGAAATAATATGTTAAAGAATCTTAATTAATCTCTTACTTTCTTAAGGTATGATAGAACATGTTGGTCGTAGTGGCCATTAACAACGATCATCATTGTGTCATTTAACTCATACATGAATTTTTTTAATAATAATAATAATGTTAAATTTTTATATAATTAAATATGACAATGTGAGATGCATAATAAAGCGTATTTAAATACTTATCATGAAATGATGTCTATGGATAAATGTACCAACTATTGATACGATTTGCTAATTGGGGCAGAGAGATGTTCTCCAACCCAATATGGTAGATATGTTGTAAATGTGATGTCTTGTTTAACATTTTGACTAATAAATTACATAAAAAAATAAGAATTAAAAAGAAAAATAATTAAATAAAAATTAAATTGTCAATAAAACATTTTGACTAGGTGAAATTACATAAATCTAAAACTAAAAATAAAGTAAAATAAAAGACATAAAATTAATAATTACTACTATTAAATATGATTAATAATTAAACCAACCTAGATCCATCTTAATTCCGGATCTACCAAATGTGGAGATGGATCAAATCTCTTGAGATGCAAACATCTTTTAGAGTGAAAAAATATTTGATCCTAAGTTAACATGGATCTAAGATGTTTATAAAAAATTTATAAGTTAATTATAATATCATAAATTGAAAATCCAGTAATGCTACTTAATAACTATATGTTTTATAAGACTAAGGATTAACTCAATTGGTCGAGTCCTCATTATTAAAGCACCTTGTTACCTCAATTCTCTAAACAACCTCCAGGTCACACCCTTGAGGTCACACTATGTGGTTGAGCCAATAAGAAGTGACCTCTTATGGTGGATATGTCTAGTACAAATATTCAATGGATGTTGAGGTCACCAATCTTTGAGGTCCATGAACAACATAGAAAAAGAAAAGAAAAAAACAAAAACAAAACAAACTATATGTTTCATCATGTATAATTTAAAATTTACGTGTGAACCATGTAGTTAAGAAAAGTTTGGTGTTTTACAAATTTTTAAAGTTTAAATTTATTAATTTAAATGAATGATAATAAAAATCAATTTGAAAATGAGAATTTTATTTTTAAAATGATTGGTTTTTTGAAACATAAATAAAAAATATTGTAATTGAAATTTTTTTTGGTGACCTCAACATCCACCGAATATTTGTACTAGGTATATCCACCCGAAAATATCACTTCTTATTGGGGTACTAGGTATATCCACCCAAAAATATCACTTCTTATTGGGGTCCATAAACCGTATAAAAAAAAGAAATAAAATAAAACAAAATGATATGTTTCTTCCTATATAATTTATGATTTACATATAAAACATGTAAATAACAAAACATAAGCAGTTTTGTGTTTTACAAAATTTTAAAAATTATAATTCTTATTCTTTTAAATGATAATAAACAAAATAAAATTTGATATGAGAATTTAATTAAAAAAAATTTTGGTTTTTTAAAAAAATATTGTACTAATTTTTTGTTATGGTTATATATACATAATAAAAAAATTAAAATAGGAAAAATCGATAATAAAAGTAATGTACCAAAAAATTTAAAGTATTGACCTTTGTGCATTGAAAAACGTATCTAAATAATAATAAAAATATTATTTTCATCATTATTCTTCAATAATAATTTAAAATAAAATATTAAACTTATCTTATAAAAAAAAAATGTTAAACATTCCATTAAAAAATAAAACCTTTAAACTATTTTTCCTCATAATAAAATAATATTTTTAAAAAATACATGATGAGAAGTTGAAAAACCAAGTATTATTAAGTTGCTAAAATATTTAGCTTATTTTTTATAATTAATATCAATTCAACCTTATTTGAATTAAAGTTATTAATTTATAAACTAGAAATATTTTCTAGTTTATTTTATGATCTAATTTGTCTTCATTGAAATTGTAAGTTTGATCAATGAACTCATTCTGCGTATTATAAGTGCCTTATGAGTTTTTTAGGGTGTTGAATCCATATATGTAGTCAAAAAACCAGTTTAAACAACACAAATCAAGATCTGACCACAATTTTTTTCACTTTTCTAGAATACTGGAAGGATTCATTGAAATCACAAGTTTGACCAGTAAACTCACTCTGCATAATAAAAGTGCCTTATGAGTTTTCCAGGGTGTTGAATCCATATATGTAGTCAAAAAACTAGTTTAATCAACACAAAACAAGACCTGACCACAATTTTTTTCACCGGATTGTGGCTAGAAATCCACTAGAAACTCTAGGAAGTGTCACTTAAAGACAACTCCATAAAAAATTAATTTACAAAATTTTTAAAATATTTTAATAGACATATTAAAATTCAAAAAATAATTTAATAAAAGAATATTACAAAACTTTTCAAAAAATTAGACATTTTTTTTCGTGGGCAAAAAGTCAAAACACTTTGACATATTCCAAGTTATGGAAAGTACTAAAAAAATGTTGGTTGTGATATTTTTCATATTTGAAAAATAAATATATTCATCATCATTGTAATTTATTTATTTTTATTAAAAAAATTAGTTCAATATTTAAGTAAAATTCAATCTTATAAATGGAGTTGTTTTTAATTGAGACTTTTGGGAGTTTTCTATGGATTTCTAGCTGGAATTTGGTGAAAATATGTGTGGTCAAATCTCGATTTGTGTTGTTTAAATTGGTTTTTTGACTGCTTATATGGATTCAACACCGTGAAAAACCCCTGAGGCACTTCTATTATGCAAAGTTCACTCGTCAAACTTGCGATTTCAATGAATCCCTGCAGGATTCTAGACAAATTAGATGGGAAAATAAACTAGGAAGCTTTTCAAAAATTCACACTTAAAAACAACTCGATTTTTATCAAATTTCTTTTAAACATAACGCTTAAATTTTTTTTGGACGGTTTCAAAGAGGTTGAATACAAAATCAATAACATAAACTAGAAATTGCACCAAATGTTGCAAAGGAACATCGTAAGGCAATAACATATGGAGAAAGAGCATAGATGAAGAGAGATGTGATATGTTACAATTTCAGTTAAAGAAATAACATGGTGTTAAAAGTAAAGTGAACTCCTCTTTCGCTATCCTATTGATTTGAGTTGAAACATGTCAATTGAGAGAATGCTTACGAGTTTCAACATTGTACTTGAAACTTTAGTTTTGTTTTATGCCTTCTCTATAGAAAACATTAATCTTTTTAGAAATTCTCAAAATTTAGAATATTAATTCTAGAAGAAAGAAGGGGTAGCAGATCACATAATACATAATTTTATGCACTTGTTTCCCACTAAAATATTAGCAAATTACTTTGAACGGGAAAATCTCAAGCCCAAATATAACTCCCTGCTTATACCCAACCACAATATCCATTTGGGCTATCTATTTTTCTAATCATTTTGCTATGATATAAAGGTATTTTTGTAAAATTCTCAGTCATACTTACAATATAGCCTTGAATCAATTGACTTTTCTGAATCTTCTTTCATGTCGGATGTTTGTATAATTATGCCCAATGATGGAAAAATGGAGGATTGCACATACGTTGCAACACAAATTTCTTTATTTGGCAATAGAAGTAGGGACATGATAAGACTCTAATGGAGGAGTTAGGAAACTGAAAAAAATAAATAAATAATAATAATAATAATAATAAATAAATAAAATAAAATAAATAAATAAAAAATCTCCTTTATAATCATTCGGTCATACGAATCAACACTACCTAAAAAAGAAACAATAAAACCCTAAAATAACATGACACTGCAAGAAAAATGGTAGTTTGAATGTTATCCTTCCTATTAGATTTGTACAATGTCTTCGTTGTTGTTACATTTTCAGAACAATAAACCTAATTTGATAAGGATTTTTGGATTTTCGCAACAGAGCTAGAAAAAAAAATCACTATGATAAAATTTACAAAAGCGTCCTTACATTGATCATAAAAAGGTTATGTAATACTTGAACGTAGGTTGACTAAGAGTATATTAATGTCGTTTCATTTAGAAATTGAAGTTACTTCTCTTAATATATTCTTTAAAATATTTCAAAGAACATATTGTTTTCAATATTTCACTTGACTCGTGTGCCTTTCAAATACTTTTTACTTTTATTCAGGAAAATAATTGAGCAACAACTGCACCCGTACTTATCCTTTATTTTTTTATATTTTACAATTTCAATGAGTTAAGGAAGCCAACAATAAGAATGGAATCTGATGGCTAGCTAAGTACTCCATTGTCTTCATCTGCAAGGCAAGGCCTTGTTAGCAGAGTTGTATTTGAAACTGGACGCTATGTAGAATTCTTTTAAACCCCATGGTTTTCTTGGTATTTGTGGTAAAATATTAATTTTTCATTTGAGATACAAAATTTCCTATTGCATTAAGATTCTTCCATTACATTTTTAATGTGAATATGGGTTGAAATGTATTGTATTTTTTTTGTGCATGTAGTTTTTTCTCAGATTATCAGATTATACTTTTAGAAGGATTGCAAATATTTCACCTAGCAAATTCATCTTTCCTTCAAGATGGATATTTTGTAGAAAATTTATCCATTATATTCATCTTTTTTTCTTAGTTCACTCAGTATAATTGATTCTATATCTGTCTTAGATCACAACAACTATTGTATTGTGAAACAGTTATTAAGTGAAGAGACTTAAAAAGCTAAATGGTTGATTTCACTGAGATAAATATTATGAAGCCTTTATGTTCTAGCGAGATGGTTTCTTGCTTTCAGCTAGCTCTCGAATTATGATGAAACATGTGACCACAATCAGGTATCAGTGTCACAACCTCAGACTCCTTATAATCACTCAAACAAACTGAACAATAGCTTTTCTTGCCCTCTATTTTTTTATCTCATTAGGGGAGTTTTGTGGTCAAAAATGGGTCTCCTAAGGAAATTATAAATTAATAGTGATAATAATAAAACAAGATTACATTACATCATCAAATTTTAAAGGGAAGAAAGAAAAAAATTAATTTTTTGACTCATTTTTTCAACTTATGCCCGTATGGGTTTACTCAAATTTCAAGCAGAAACACTCATTGGATGAATAATTTGATTTCTCATCCAAGGAGTACCCATGTTGAATACTTTCAATGGAAACTACTAAACGAAAAATACATGAAAAACGCGATTGCAATCATGTTTTTTTCATGAATTTATCATTTTTCTTATAGTAGGGTCCATCGAAAGTATGCAATATGGGTACTCTTTGGATGAGAAATTAAATTTTTCATCTAATGAGTAGTCCCTCTTGAAATTTGAATAAAACCTTAGAGAGATAATTTGAAAATACAAGTTGAAAAAGTAGTTTTATTATTTTATTATTATTTATTATTTTTGCTTTTTTACTCCAACATGTTTTGAATTCATCTCCCATGGTTGACATCATCATCTTGAATCCTATTGGTTTCTTAAAAAGTTTATTTTAGTTATATATATTTTCTTAGGAGGCCCATTTTAGACCTCCAAAATTCCCCTATTGGAATCTCCAGATTTCAACAATCGACACGGTTTATGCTAGTATAATCATCATGGGGCAAGATGAATCCAATGTTGTCTCATTGATCCCAATTAAAACACCATCTCGAGGTGTAATTCATGCATCTAGAATTGCAGTAAATATTTTCCATATTCCAAAATGATGTTTGTAGAAGGTCGATGACTCTTGCTCCCAGAATGAGATTCAAAGTTTGTTAGAGAAAAGCATCCTATTGCGAACAAACCAATCTATCAAGAAATGACCCTACACAATTGTCTAGCCAGTTACAATCGTCGGCATCTCGTCTATCAAGAAACCAACCTTCTCAAGTTTCTAGCCAGTCACAACCACCACATGTTAGTGCATCTCAAATCAATAAATGAGTATAATCCAATCATCTAAAGAAATATTGAATGGCGCATAGTGAGGAAAAGTGGGTAGCAGGGGAGTTCTTCCTAGAGGGAAACACCTTACGACATAAATGTACAAAATGAAATTTTTTCAAAAAATACAAATATCTTATTTACTAGTGCTTTTCAAAAGGGTACTCTTGGTCTTTGAATCTATTTAAATAGTAGAAAAATGATAAATCTTACGTGAATACGTGTTTAGAAAATGCAATTGAAATATTACTTCGCCAACTTCGAAAATTAATAAAAAAAATATAATTTTGCATAAAAATAAATTTTTTAATATGAAAAGCTTAGTTCTCCATGTATATCATGCCCATATATATATAATATATATATATATATATATATATATATATATATATATAATATATATATATATATAATTACACATTTTATACTATGTTATGCTACGAACACATGCATACCTCTTAAGATTTGCGAAAATTTTCAAGGACAAGACTTTCATTTAATGGAAAATTGACATATTATATGACATTTATTTTTTTTTCAAAATATATCATTAGGACAATAATATAATTCTCCATAGATTGCCTTTTTTATTTGAATCAAATTTCGCAATGCTTTTCAGAAATTTGAGGGCTTCAATTCTATAAGAGAGTAAAATTTTGAAATTTGATTGCCACGTTTGGCCCAAATTAGTAACCCATCTTCATGCATTCACCCTTGTTGCATCCAAGAATCCTTGAGATGGGTTACTATCACTAGCAAGATTTTAGCTTTTTTTGCTTTTTTTGGCATGCATTTATCAAATTCAATTTTAGTTGGGGTTTATGGTATTTTCAACTATGTCCAAAGCGTAATTTCATTATTTCTAATCTCTTAGGGTTTCTAAGCTAGTTTTTATTTTTTTCAAAATGCTTTTCATAGTTTTTTGTAGGTTTTTTGTTTTTAGAAGTTGTCTAGCATTATTTGTATGTCAGTCATGATAGAGAGGGGATTTTCATTTTGTAGTGGAATTTCGTACTAACAACTATTTTGGGCTTCAATGGTTTTTAAGTATGTTCGAGAGGTGCAACTACCATGGTTCTAAAGTATGTTTCATGTTATCATAGTTTTATATGGTGGGGGAATATTGTGTAGTGATTTATTGTTAAAAAATGTTGATTTATGAAGGCTTTTTTTTGGTTTTATTGATGATTTCCATTGTCACTTCTAAAAAAATTATGTTGTGTGTTTTTTTGGGCCCTATTTTTATGCAATTTGCTAGATTTTTTCCCGTGATCTTAAGGGGATGCCTTTGTGATTCTTGCATTCCCATTATTGTTTGATGTACCTTTTTTTAGTTCTATCAGTTGGTTTTGTTATTTGTATAAATTTAGAGATATTGTGTGCTCCTAGATAGCTTTTTTATCTATTACTTTTTCTTGTGTTGTCAGTTTTCAATATTTGTAGTACAGAAATTTGCCACTTTGTAGTGTCCCGCCTTGGCAAGGTTAGTTTTGTGACACTTAGAGAGGGTGGTTTTGATGTAATGATATAAGATTATGCATGAAAGACTTATGTCCATGCTTATACGTTATAGACCTAATTTGGATCACCAGGTTTCTATGTGCTTATGATAATCTCTATGGTTGTGTGTATAAGATCTGATTTTGGTTAAGAGCATATTATCGATGATTTCTCTTTTGGTATCCTAGTTTGGACATAGGTGCATGACATGTATGGTGATCTCGAGTTGAGACACATAGATCCATGAATGATCCTGGTTATGTGGAAGATATGGTTAATTATGATTTATGGATGATATATAATTTGTATGATTATATATGCATAACCTTATACGAAGCAAGATATGGCTGGGGACCTGGTTATTTGCAAACAAGGATGATCAAATTATAAATAAATGTGAAAATTGTGATACATTATTTGTATGACTATATATGCTTAATCTTATATTGAGGAAGATGTGGTAGGGGACATGGTCATTTGCAAATAAGGATGCTCAAATTATAAATGACTGTGGAATTCATGCATAATATTTGGTAAAACGTGAATAAGTTAATTATGAAATTCATTTGATTCCTTTAATCTATGGGATTATGACGTGTGCAGGTCTTGGAACAAGGCCTTACCAATGAACCATCAAATGGGTATGAGCTCACAATCAGAACTTTACGGTGAAGCACAGAGTTTCAAAGTAGAGTAAATGATAAGCCATGAAAATTAGGGCGCAAAGTCCTAAATCCATGAAAGATAAATATGTGGAGCCTTGGATCTATAATAAAAGGATTAGGGTGCGGAATTACAAGGATGATCAAATTATAAATAAATGTGAAAGTCGTGATACATTATTTGTATGACTATATATGCTTAATCTTATATTGAGGAAGATGTGGTAGGGGACATGGTCATTTGGAAATAAGGATGCTCAAATTATAAATGATTGTGGAATTCATGCATAATATTTGGTAAAATGTGAATAAGTTAATTATGAAATTCATTTGATTCCTTTAATCTATGAGATTGTGACGTGTGCAGGTCTTGGAACAAGGCCTTACCAATGAACCATCAAATGGGTATGAGCTCACAATTAGAACTTTAAGGTGAAGCACAGAGTTTCAAAGTAGAGTAGATGATAAGCCATGAAAATTAGCGCGCAGAGTCCTAAATCCATGAAAGATAAAGATGTGGAGTCTTGGATCTATAATAAGAGGATTAGGGCGCGGAATCCTAAATTCATGAAAGATAAAGACAAGGAGTCTTGGATCTATAATAAAAGGATTGGGACGCAGATTCCTAAATATTTAAAAGATCAATAAGTGGAATCTTGGATCCTTGGAGTAGCTCAGGGCTCAGAATCCTCAATCTACTAAGGCACGAAGATATATGCAATAGGGATGCAAAATCCCTATTCTATGGAAGAAAAATACCACCCATGGGTAGGTCAAGGATGAATTTCCTTAATAAAATCTAATTTCTGAAAATTCTAGAGTGACTTTCTAAAAATAGAAAGTCATGTCTAACATCACAAGTATGATTTTCCAAAAATACTAAATCATCTTCAATCAATGTGTAATCAAGTATAGTTGAAGGAAAATCACTTAACTTATCATTAATCAATCCTAATAGTTCAATCTCGACTTAATCCTCGATATTATTAATATTATTGTTATTTTTCATGAGACTATGATATTATTATTGAAAGGGAATTACAAGTCACCTTCATCTCCTCAATCACTTCACACCTCTCCTTGATGAATCTCATGGCTCTATGTAAATCTCTCTCTCTTTTAATAATACATTACACTCTCTTTTATGCATTCATCAAGGAATTACATATTCCTCTTACACTCATTAAAGACATGTCATAAAGATTCCTCTTACACGCTCTTTAATGCATAAGTTACACTCTCCTTAACTAAGGCATGCATACCTCTCCTTAATCAAATGTGTTACATTCCTCTAAATGAAATGCAAAGCATGCATATTATTCCTCCTTTATGACAAGAATTTGTTGCTCCTCATATATATGCATCTCATGTATTCTCACTTGAGGATGGGGAAGGTGCATTGTAATATGAAGAGTTGGAGAGACTTGAAGAGGATTGTGAGAGGGAAATCCTTGGAGAGTAGCTAAGTGTTTTTGAAATGAATATGAAATTCCTAAACTAATTTAGTAAGTAGTTATACACGGTGGAGTTGTCCATTGTTGGTATTGAGAGGAAGTGAACCTATCTTCCTCAATTTGCCTTGTATATCTCTCTACTACTATATTTTGGTACTACTTGGGAGCTCTTACAACTCTGGGGTTCCAGCAAGAGAAGTTCTCCCTAGATATGGTTGGGTGGAAAATTGTAAGTTCTTTAGGAGCTTGATATTGAAATTGTTTTATCTTTGTGATTTCAGATTTTCAATGTCTTAAAATTGGCCTTGTGATAGCCCTATGAATATTCATTCCAATGCCACAAGTCAGACCAATATCAGATTCTTAAATATAGAGTTATGCCAAATATCCCAAGATGACCTGATTATGGACTAGTTCAATAGAGTGAAGTTGTAAGGGATGCCACATGTCACTGTTTCAACCTTTGACTCTGAAATTCCTACTAGAAAAACTACAGTGGATGCACTTTTCGAAACCTTTTAGAAAATTCAAATCTGATGCCTGAAATGAAAGGTATGACAAATGTCCCTAGCTCACCTATTTGAGAATGAATTCTGGAGCCTGCAAAAACCCTAAATTCTTCGAACCATATCTTAGAAAATATAGCGAACCAAGGTTTGAAATTTCGGCACAAAGTTAACCATGATTTCCTCTCCAATTGTCATAATTTCAACTTTTGAAGCTTTGTAGAAAAAAATTATAGCGAAAATTCCATGATGGCCTTTTTGAAGCAGTGAAACCCTTGAATCCAAAGATCTGCTACCAATTGTTATGCAACCAGCTCACAAAAAGATAGATCAACGACTTAAAAGTATCCTCTTGAGGGGGAAACTTCCTTTAGAACAATTCATGGCTGATATAAATGACAATGTCTCCTTTGTATATATAGGAGTCTAAGGGGTCACAATATAATTAGAGCCTACATAACAATAATAATGTAAGGGCACAGTAATAACAATAGTGGGCCTCTATGGGGACCCAAATAACAATATTGGGGCTACATGGGCACAACAATAACAATAAGGTGGCTACATTAACAATAACAATAAGGGGCCTACACTAGTATTATAAGGACCTAACAACATGCTACAAGATGCTCAAGCCCACAGAATATGCAAGCACTAATTACACCAGATGGGCTAACCTCGACACAAGTGACATCATGAAATAATGGTGTTGAGATCTTGCTAAGTTTTTCCATCGCCCATACGCAGTCTATTCGACTAAGGAAAAATAACCAGGGAAACTGGGCACCACAATTCTATATGTTTTTGTTTCTTTTGGATGGAATCTATGCACTGTAGGATTTAACCCTGTACATAAATTACCTGCATATGAATTCTAAAAACATAAAATAAACACTGGAAATAATATAAAACATAAAACAAATATACATAGAGATTTCCCTTGGATCCCAAAACCATGACTACTTAATTGATTTTTCATTATATTCCTTTCAACATTACAATACATATATAGACATGATGAAGCATTCATAAATCCCAATCCATTAACCCTAGATTAGAACATAACAACAATTACCTTGACCAGATCTACAAAATACCATGGGAAAAAAACCATCATGCCCAAAACCATGCGAAAAACCCATACACAAAACCATAGGTAGGTCTTCCCACCTAATATAGGGTCCAAAAGAAATTTTTGTGCAAGGGGCTACCACCACACTAAAACCCCCTTGTGCATGTGACTAGTTGTGGAAAGAATATAACACACACCCAACATGCACAATATGCTCTCCCAACAGTATATTGGAACCGAACCCCTGAGGAAAAGTTTCCAGTCTACTTTCATGACAAAGTGTTATCAGAATCAAGCTTCAAAGGAACATATGATGAATTGTATTAACACTTCTTTGTAGTTATCTTTCATATCATATTCAAGATTGATCCTCCTTGCATGATCAATCATGTAAAGGGGTCACTACACGATATAGCAGATTGGTTTTCAACTCCTGAGGGTACATACATTAGATGTTTCAGTTGTTAGATATCCCCTCATCTCATGCCATGATATGTGACCAATAAGGTGGTCATTTAGGAAGAAGCAAATCAATTGGGGTTGGGATTGTTAGGATTTCTTCACAGGAGGAAGAAAGCCCCTTGGCCCATCTTCCTTTTTAGGATTAGATTATATGATTTAAAGAGCCACAAGGGGACGACAACATAAATACAAGAGTTGGATCGCTTTCACTTCACAACCAAATATTTTCATGGATATGATCCCAAGATAGTGTGTACGCAACATTGTGAAAGGATCAATTTCAATACGGGGTATTCATCGATGTCCACAACAAAAGGTGAGAAAGTGAAGAATTGGTATAATGTAGTTAGAAAGACACATCCAGCAATGGATACCATTTCACCCCAAGATCCACCAGCTCAAGATATGCAGGTCCAAGAGGAAGAACCAATAACCCCTCAAGCAAGGAAAATATCTCCTAAGAAGAGGATCAAGTATGATTTAACATGCGAAAGCAGCAGGAAGTGGGAATTTGATCCTTTGAACACATAAGCTATTCAAGCATAAAAGGAGAGGAGAGAAGCAGAAGAAGAGGATAAGGGGAATCAGGATGAGTTGCTTGAGAAGCAAGAATAAGAAGAGAGGATAAGAATAGAAGAATAACAACAAAGACATTCCAAGGAGGAAGAAGCAACATAAAGAGTAGAAGAAGAGCAATTAACTTAGGAGATTGAAGAGGAAGAGTTGGAGGAAGAAGATACCATCTAACCCATGGATGATGAACTAAATTCTCCAAAGGAACCTCCCCTCACAGATGGTCATATTCCATTCATAGATCTAGGAATCAAACCTTTAGCGGCAAATAGAGTCATGGATGTGTGCAGTGTAACATTTTATCAGCTTAAGAAGAGGATCATGTTGAAAATGCAACAAGAAATTCCTAGTTTATTTTTTCCTAATTTTTTTAATAGAAATTCGAATTCTAATTTCATAAAACTACTTGGAGGTAGTTAAATAAGGTAACATGGCCTTGTCACTTACTTAAATCAGTTAATTCGAGTTGGAGACACTTGAGTTATGTTTATTTATGATTGATTGCTAATTTCTAGCAATCAAGTTTAGTTAATTTGAGTTATTATGAGTTTAACTAGGTTTAACTAATTAAGAACTACTCAAGGGTCTAGTAGTGGGGTGTAACTTTAATTTATCTTTCATTTATCTCATCAATTATCCAAAAATAATTGTTTTATGCAAATAACTCGAGTTACCTAGTTGATATTGGAGTTCAAGGGTAGTATACTACCATTTGTATAATTTTCTAGCTTATATAGGTGGTACATGCAGCTAGAGAAATGCCTAAAGGAATTGTGCAATTCTCAATGAGAAATTTCCCTAATTAATAGGGAGCTAATTCCTTATTGAAGATTGAAAGGAAATAGGAGCTTGGGAAAGTAGCAAATTGGCTAAGTATTTTCCAAGGTCAGTTTGAGAAGCAGTGAGATAGATTATACTAGTGCAGAGGTTGCTCAAGCTTGAGAAACATTGTTTTCTTCTCTATTTTCTGATTAATGCAATACATATAGGAAGGGTTTTTGAGAAGTTTCTTTGCCCTTAGATAAATCTCTAAGAATATGTGATTTAATATTGTCTCATGTTTATGTTTTGATTTCTCAATTGTTTAATTGTTTTCTCTGATGAGTAGAGTAGATTCAAGTCTTTTATTTTAGCAAATTACATAAGTAGTTTGAATCTACAAGGAATTTCTACATGGTATCAGAGTAGGAGTCACAGTATAGAAGATAATTTGAAGTTGACTTTGCAGGTGAATCAAATTTGTAGGATCATTCTTCAGAGCTAGCAAGATGTCTTTCTATGGACCGAGACTCAAGTATACCCTTGAGGGTAGATCAGATTATATTTCTTGGAAGGACAAGATGGAGGTGATGTTGGAAGATAATGGGCTAAAGGAATTCATAAATAATGATTTCTGAAGCCTCCAACATTTGATGTTCAAGATCTAGCGGAATATAAGAATTATGTAGAAAAGGCAAGGAGGATCATATTGGAGGGAGTTCAAGATCATATTATCTTCAATATCCATGAGAAAGAGACTCCATCTACAATGTGCAAAGCATTGGTAGATTTTTTTCAGAACAACAATGACTAAAGGAAGATGGCACTGAAGGACAAGCTTTGGAAGATCAAGATGGAAAAGAGTGACACAATACCACATTACCTAAGCAGGTTTACTCAATGTCAGGATGAACTTAGGGGTGTTGGTATTACAAATGTAGAAGATGAATTGGTAAGCCTAACACTTCTAGGCCTTCCAAGAGTTGGCACACCTAATAGTATTCAGTAAATGGGAGGGAGAAGCTACCAAATTGGGAATGACTATGGTCAGATTTGGTACAAGAAAAGGTCATGTAAAGCACCAGAGATGGAACCTCATCCAAGTATGATTGATCCGAATGGAAAATGGCCCCTTGTATTGGTTATCTATGGTAATCATCCACCCATATTATTCATTGACCCATGGAATTTACCCATGGTATTGTAAATGGCATCCGCCCGTGGTA
>APFE030944667.1:0-15747 GCA_000404065.3 Pinus taeda
AGCCGAAATGTGCCAAAGATTTTGCCCAAGAGCAGGGAGTGGATAACTATTTTATGTTGTGTTAATGCAATTGGTACTTCAATCCCAGGATTTTATCTATTCAAAGGTAAAAAACAACTGAAAAACTATATACAGAACTGTGAACCAGGTGCATGCATGGCTGCACATCCCCATGCATGGATGACTAAAGAACTGTTTCTAAGTTGGATTTTTCACTTTGCTGCATCGGTACCAGGTGGCGTCTCGCCTAAAATAACAAACACCTTTGGATATTAGATGGCCATGGGAGCCACATGGCTGTATAAAAAATTGAGGAAGAAAAAAATTTAGGCATCGACCTATTGGCATTGCCCGCTCATACCACTCACAGACTGCAACCTCTTGATGTTATTGTGTTTGGCCCTTTCAAGAACTATTTCAGGTCGGAGCACGTTGCATGGATGGTGAAGAATCCAGAGGTTGAGGTGAAAAGGTTTGAGCTAGCAGAGCTTGCAAGTAAAGATTTTAAAAGGGCTTTGACACCATCAAATATCAAGGTTGGCTTTACGAGGACAGGAATCTGGCCACTGAACTATGATTCTCTTATGCATGATACTAGTTGTAGCCAAGCGTTTCATGTGGATGGTTAGGAAGATGGGAATGCCCAAACAGGTGTTGAAGTGCAAGAAGTAGATGACCAAGATGATTTTGTTGCAACTCGTAATATGATTTCCCTATCTCAAGGACACTTATATGCTGAAGATGACGAAACTGCGTATAAGAGACAATATAACAATGAACAAATTTGCAGTAACATGGAGATCGTTCCACAAACTCAAGAACATGAAATTCCTGTTGCTGATATTGTTAATGATATTGTTGAATACGCAGTTGACAATGACCAATTGACATTGCCAAACCAAGTAACCCCTCCTTCATGGCTAGCGGAAGCAATGATCAATATGAATGCACATAGTGTCTCAGCAACCAATGAAGAAAGCATGAACATGCCCTCACAACCAACAAAATTGAACAGTGAAATTGTTCATTTTTTTGTGGAAAATAGATCAATGGAAGAAGATGAAGGACATAATGAGGCATCAAATGAAGATAATGATATAGTTCAAATAGTTCCAATAGATACTGAAATGGAAGTACCAAGAAATGACATTAATATGGGAGGGGTGGAGAAGACACTTGGACGGTTCCTAAAGCTACCAGTAGAGAGAGTATCAATGAAAAAAAATCAGGGTGCATTGGGTAGTCTTCGTCTTGGCCGAAGCTCATAGTTACTCACCTTAGAGGACTATATAAGCCTGTTAGTTGAGTCAGAAAAAAGGAAATTTGAAATGTAAGAATTAAAACAGAAAAATAAGGATCTAGTCAAGGAGAAGAAGGTAGCAAGGATTGTTGCAGCACAACGTCGAGCAGATGAAAGGATTGAAAGAGATAAAGCAAGGCAAGTTAAGGACCAACAAAAGAAAATGGCAAGACAAGAAATGGAAAAACGAAAGGCACAACAAATGCTTGAAAAGGAATAAGGGATGTTCAATGATACAAGAATAGCTGATGAAACCAGGATTATTTCAAACTCATTGGACTCCATTGCAGATAATATACCATTATTCCAAGATCTCATAAACATTCAAGATCCCCACTATCAAATTGAGGGTTTACCCACTTGCCTTTCTCCTAGCAGAGTTGGTGTCAATTCTCTATATGCTCATTACACACCTCCACTTAATGCAGGGGTCAGTAGTGCAAATGTGAGATATGGGTACTCAGTACCTTCATGGTAGGAAGCTACAAATTGGAATCAATCATATGGCAACAATCAACCCTTGAGTAGTAGGCCAACCTACCTGGCTCAAGAAGGTAACTTGGGGAGTTTTGGCACTCAATATTCTTAGGGCCATAAAGAATAGGAGCGTCATATGTTTTTGGTTCTAACCACGTTATGATGTGGATTTTGGATGGCTTGTATCTTTTTCTTGGCACAAAAACATTTTGGCTTACAACACTAGATTGTATCTATTTCTTGTCACAGAAATTTTGTGGCTTACAACACTAGATTGTATCTTTTTCTTGTCACAAAAACATTTTGGCTTACAACCTAGTAGTGATTTCTTGTGGCAACCTAACTCTGTGTTGAAAATAAATTTTCAATGGAATATGTCTTCTTGTAAAATATTAATTAGGATAAAGCTATTTCTATAAGTTATTCTGTGAAAAATAGTTTCCTTCATTGCTGGTTAATTAGTTATACTCGAAGCGGCTGGGTTAAACTGTGTAACTGTGGTTGTGTTGAAATAAAGTTTCTAGAACTAGATTAAGTTGCTGCAAATTAGCAAAACTATTTATGGCTTCTATTAAACTCGATCTGAAAACTATTATTTCAGTGGTTGTAGCTAAAAGGGAAAAGGAAATTAATGAAAGAGGAATCCATGAGTAACTTTGTGAGATAGCTAGGGTTAGCTTTCAGGCCAAGTCGACAGGGTCAACATGTTAGAACCGATCCCCATCTCCTTGAAGGCTCATTCAAGAGGATAGAGCCTTCAAGAGGATAACTATTGTCCGGGTAAATCTCAGTCAAGCACTTCAAGATTATTGATAACTGATAGACCATGTCGCATTGAAATAGACCTTAGTAAAATCCCATCAGTCGCAGTAACCAAGATTCATAACAAAATAATCATTGGTCTATTGATATCGTAAGGAATTCAATAATAGCATTCCATTCCAAATCTGGAGAAGAGATAATGGACAAAGGCTTAGGAAAATGGCTACATACAAAAATCAAATGACCAAACAGTCTCAAATGAGGAGGCAATCTACCTCATAATAAGTTTTATTACATGTCAAAAAGCCACTGATAATTTTATTCATTGATGGGACACTTGAGAAATTGAGAGCACTTATTATCAAGTTGCATATGAAAAAGGCTAAATGCAAAAATCAAATGACTAGACACTATTATCTCATAATAAGATTTTGAGAGCACTCATTATTAGGTAGAGTAGGAAAAACCTTCAAATTTAAATTCACATATTCAAAATCCTAGTTCCATGTCCAAACATAGATCACTAAAATAACAACACCCCATCTCTATATTTTTTTCCATATGAAAACCTTCGAATTCAAATTCAGGTTCCAGGTCCTAGATCACTAATATGAAAACCTTCAAATTCAAATTCAGGTTCCAAGTCCAAACATAGATCACTAATATAGCAACACACCCCATGTCTAGATCTTCACCACCACATGACCAAAGAGTCACATCCAGTATAATTGCTGTAAATATGAGAATAACCTAAATCCTTAAGCAAATGAAGTTTAATCATCCTCCTATGCATTTCTGACCAATAACCATACCTTAACCCAAATCTCTTCTCAACCCCACAAAAAACAAGACACAAAAATTTCAATTGAGGTGGCTACAAATTGCAATAGTTGAGTAAACCTGGCATCATTTAATCATCTTCTCAACCCCCAAAAGAAATAGGACAAAAAAATTTCAATTGAGATTGCTACAAACTGCGACAGTTAAGTAAAATTGGCATCATTTAATGACCTTCTCATCCCCAAAAATAAACAGGACACAAAAATTTCAATTGGGGTGGCTACAAACTGCAACAGTTAAGTATAACTCGTATCATTTAATCATGTATATATAGAACTATACATCAAGATAGCCAAGGCATGAAGCCCAACTATGGTAGCCCATCATCGTGAACAAAATTTTCCTGTAAGCTTATAGAGAAGGGGACAAACAAACAAACATAAATGTTATATACAGAGACAATTCTGAAGGCTTGTTAACATCAGAGAGCCTGAACACATTTTATCTGTTGACAGGCAGAGCCTGTGCTCTGTCCTTGATGCCAAGAGGAGAGGTAATTGCTGGCCTAGAATTAGTACCAACAAAGGCATCCTTCATCTAAGAAGTGAGATGCCAAATCGCCATGCGATCTCTAGTTGTTATTTTCCCTTCCCCAATTATATTTAAAATATAGTTTACATCTATTTATAAAAACGAAAGAAATAATGAAATTTGTGTTATAGGATTCTGAGGGCGTTAGGATTATTATTTCAGTCATTTTTCAGATTCGATAGGGTAGATTCAAAGTTGCGAGCAGGTGTAGAGACTCTATGCAAGAGACAAAACCAACAATTAAATAATTGTAATTTGACCAAAAATTTCCCGGGAAGAAGAAAATTTCTCATTAACAAGAGGAATATGCCAGCAAAGCTACATAATGATTTGTTGTTGTTCGATGAACGAGAAAACCAATCTTATAATTCATAATACTATTACAGACCAATAAATGAAATAAACATTGCAGAAGTGGCAACACTGGATATGAACAATAGACAAGAGATAATGGCCAAAGGTATAGGAAAAAGGCTAAATACAAAAATCAAATGACCACATAGTTTATTTCATAATAAGTTTTCGAGAGCACTCATTATCAAGTAGAGTAGGAAAAAAGCTAAATATGGCAATAAAAACCTAAACTAGAGTTCAATAAGGGTTTTGAGGGTTTCGAGGGCTTGTTTGGGGTCATTGGTGTGATGTTCCATTTTCCCTTTGTCTTTCTGCTCGGGGATGGTTGTTGGGCGAAGCCCTTTGCCGAGGATGGCATGTCGAGGATGGCACGCTGAGGATGGAGTGGGACAGTTGAGGATGGAAAACCACCTAATACCTCACATGTGAGCATCCTCAACACTTATGTGAACATAGACCAACACATAGAGGACTAAAAATGACTTAATTGGCATAACTATTCTGTAAATATTCGTAAACTACAACAAGAAACAGAAACAGAGGAGAACAAGGTCAAGGCCATTCACAAAGCATACTAACCATGCTTCTTAGGAATCTTTCATTCGCCATTGGAACTCTACAAATGACCGAGGATGGCATGGGATGACCGAGGATGGAAAAACCACCTAATACCTCACATGTGAGCATCCTCAACACCTATGTGAACACAGACCAACACACAGAGGACTAAAAATGACTCAATTGGAATAACTATTATATAGATATTCGTAAACTGGGCCAATAAACAAAAACAAAGGAGAACAAGGTCAAGGCCATGCACAAATCATACTAACCATGCTTCTTAGGAATCTTTCATTTGTCATTGAATCTCTGCAAACGGTCGAGGATGGCACACCGAGGATGGCACGGGACAGTCAAGCACGATAACAATGAAAATTCACAAATACCATCATGAAAAGCCACAAACAACATCAAAGTATCCACAAAAACCCTAAACCCTCAAAACCTGCCATAGAAAGTTTACAAAAATTCCAAATAGAGTTGTCTGTGTTGAAAAGCACATAGAAATTACTAGTAGGATGAAAATCCTGCTGGATACAGGCCATGGATGGTCGTCGACCTTCCCCGGAGCTCGCCAAACTTTCTCCACACCTGAAACGACGTTTTCCACACTTGCAATGAGAAGGAAAAGCCATTACACAACAAAAAAACACCAGAAAAACCTGCACAAAACAAAAAATTAAGAAATTATGTGTTCAAAAAGACCTTCCACCTCGAGCTCGGTAAAAGTGCAACCGGCTCCTCCCCAAACAACAAAACTACAAATAAGACCACCACCAGAAAAACCATAAACAACCAGTGTTCCAGAACGACTAACAAATCCAGGGGGAAAACCACAAGAAAAGCATAAGCGATGTTCCAACCACAAACCCTAAACCTCGAACAAACATTTGCATCAGCACCTGGATACCAGATGAAGCGCAGGTCCACAAACCCTAAACCTCGAACAAACATTTGCATCAGAACCTCAATACTAGATGAAGCGCGCAGGTTCTGGGGCTGTCCCGCGCCATCCTCGGCGGGGGGCTTCGCCCAACAACCGGCCCCAAGCAGAAAGACAAAGGAAAAATGCAACATTGTAGGAATGACACCAAACAAACGGAGGAAATGGCGCGGACACAAAATTTTATGTAATGACACGATGCCCAACATGTGGACCTCCACGGTGGACATGTGTTATACTGGATCCATGTGGATTGACATGTGGTTTTGCGACGTTGCGGGGAGGGCGCACACGTAATGGCAACCCTCCCCTATGTTTATTCTCACACCACAAAGTAGAAATTTCAAGACTTTTCTTTGTTTGGCTTTGTCCAAAGGTGATGTCGGTGCTATCATCATTTATGAACTTCCATACATGAAATCTTTTGTGGAAAAAACAACATTCACCATTCAAAACTGAGGATTTGTAAGTGATTACCAGTGGGATTGATAAATTGATTTTTCTTTTAACAATCATTCCACTTAATAATTATCCATGACTTTTTAAATTTTATTTGTCGATATTGATCAGCTTATTTCGGCAGGTGTTTGTCAAATCATCATCAACCGGTAAAGTCTGTTTCGATCAAAATATTGGAGCTATGAGAAAATGGCGATCTATTCGATTGCAACAATAAAGAAATATATCTTAATAAGGTATAATAGACTAAAAGTTATAGCTTTCCATCATATTACAAGTTTTGGTTTATAGTAGTGCTTACTCACGAACACCATAAACACTGTGTGTTATATATCCATATGTTAGTTGTAAATTATAAATTGTCTTAATAACTAGCAATGTCAACTAAAGTTTTCAAGATATTGAATTGTGGAAAATATAATGAATTCTATATGAACTCTTCTATTGTGGGCTAAATCAGATACACATCTGCCAATTAAAATTATATGTATATGAGATACATTTTCAATGAATAAAAACAATTTAGAAGATTTATTTTAGGTGATTGTTCTGGCTGCCATTACCTTGCGCTTCAAATTCAAGTTGGATAAGAAGATTTTGTACACAATTATTATACTAGAAATATTATGAAGCAAGTATATTCTTCTCTTCAATTTTTAAGTTTTTAAATACACATAAGCTAAATTCTTAGGTTTTTACATACACAACTGATTAGCTGACACTATGTTTAAACCAGAATAGTTATTGATATATTTTTATTGATTTCCAATATAAATGTTTGTAATAGTTATATACAAAATAAAATAAAAAAACCAATTGTTATTGTTGATTGTTCATATAATTATACATAATGGCATAGAGATGTAATAATATCACATTTATAAGCTATAATTGATATTTATTTTTCACACATAAGGGGAAGAGGAACAATCTTTTTCTATGGTTTAGTTGAAGTATTTTACACGTAATTCAATAAATTAACAATATTAACCAAAACATACTCTATACACAAGTTATATTAATAATAATAATATCTATTTTTAAGGTCACGGTAAAGCCAGACACCAAATTGGTGTATGAGACCCCTTTGTTTGTGGGACAAGGGACCCACCTCCACTCAACGATTTGACTACCCCCCTCTGGTTTTGAACCTATCACCTCTCAGGAGAAACACATGCTATTAACCATTGACAAATGAATATAAATGGTTGGTCAATCATGTTGGTCAATTAATTTGTCGATGTGAGTTCAATTAGTTTGCCTTATTTGAGTTTTGGTTATCTTAGATAAAGTTTAACAAATTTTGGGGTAAATTTTGTTAATTTGTTAATTTTTTAGAGAATTTTCTAAAATAAATATTATTTATAGTATAGTTATATATATATTATTATATAAAAAATTTAACAATTTTATTACTAAATTACATTTTTTTGAATTGATTATTCACCTACAATGTAAAGCGATTTAGAAGTGGCAAAATATCCGAACCCTTTATTTATATGGTCAGAATTAGTATCGAATTCTCATGTGAATGCCTTGATTTGTTGCAGGTGTCATTATTTTTTGAAATTATAAATCTTCAGTAGCGATGTCGAGTGTTTAATAGAGGTAAATTCTCTCAAAATATTTTGCACGGTTCTAGGTGTTAATTACTCAAAATTTACTACTGGAATTGTTGGTGTTCTTAATGCATTTTTCTAAATACTAAAGAAAATCGGGAAACCCGATGCTTCTGTTTATAATTATTAAAAAATAATTGTATTTATTATGTGAAAATTCAAACTGCTTTTTTCGTTATTTACACTTTTAACACATTTTTTAAAAGTTATTTTTATTTTAGTTATTTTATATTAAAACTTAATATCAATTGAGCTGTTTTAAATATAAAACTTAAGACAAAAATATTTTGAGACAAAAGTATTTTAAGACAAAATTTTATATTTAAGACAATGGTCACTTAAGACAATGCAAATTAAGACGAAACCCATTTAAGACAGTTAACAATTAAGGCAAAATGATATCAATTTAAGAAAATATTATCTAACAATTGCAAAATTGACTATGACTATGCACCCTAAGTCTCCCAACTTGTAGGCTACTACTATCTCATGCCTATACCAACAATGGTATTTCACTTTCCATTCACATTATCTTATATAAAGACAATGATTGTTTACACTCTTCGTTTTGTCGCAGTAGCCAACTCTCGAGAAAGCGACAACTTTTCCTCGCATGATTTTTCAGACACCAATTCATGTTTTCTCCCTTAGAGGCAAATTGTCTGTCATTACATTCGACACTACTACATGGAGGGGGCTTTTAAGACATTTTTTTGTGACAAAATAAGTCCTTTGTATTAAAATTTAATTTTGTCTTAATGTCTTTTATACGAGGAGTTAGTAAAGAAGGTAAAGGTAAAGGATTAGTGGTCCTTCTTTATGTTGTTGATGGGTTCTTTAGGAAGGAAGCGATGGATGTAGACAAAAACTAAGGGGATTTAGGGTGATGGAGGCTGAAAAAAAGGTGTGCTTGGTGAGAGGTGAGATGGAGGCACTTTCCCTTAATGTGGATAGGTAGTAATATAGTTGGACTACGTTTCAGGGTCTCCATTGATTATGTTTTAATATGTACTATTTTACTGTTACATTTATTTTGAACACTACTTCTATCTGGTGGTTGTTGTTATGAATACATTATTGTGCGGGAAATCCTGACTGTCATCAATAACATGGATTTAGATTCATGTGAAGGATGGTGGAGGAAAAGTACAAAATATCCCTTGGAAGACAATATGCCTACCTCAAAATCTCTACGATAGCTTTTGCAAGAAGAAGAACCTGAGGATAAAAGATTAGATTATGGAAGAATTAGTCACAAAATTCACAAGGGTGGTAATTTTGGTTACAAGTGTGGAGGTAGATGGATTAAACGTAGCCTTTGCTGGTGCAATTACTGCTGCTATTGGGTGAAATACATAAAAGCATAATTATATGAGCTAGATTTGGTTTTTATCCTGATTCTAGATGATATCGGGGATATGTACTAGTTTTTTTTTGTTTCAAGGTACACTAATAAAAATTTGTTTTCCATTGTAGTTATTGGTCTACTCCGTGGTCTATATGATATGCACTAGCTGGTTGTTTATGTGGTATTTATTTTGAAACTTTTCTCCTATGGATCTTCCTCCTCCTTCCTTGGTTTTAGATTGGTCGATTGAGGGATTTTTGAGGATCTTAGCTGCTACCTACTAATATTCTCTGTG
Source organism: Pinus taeda (assembly GCA_000404065.3). Taxonomy (NCBI): domain Eukaryota; kingdom Viridiplantae; phylum Streptophyta; class Pinopsida; order Pinales; family Pinaceae; genus Pinus; species Pinus taeda. The sequence continues at coordinate 9,490 of APFE030944667.1, forward strand.
GTCTATCTGAGACATAGTAGCTGGTTGTTTTATGTGGTATTTCTTCTGAACCTTTTCTCTTGTGAATATTCCTGCTCCTCTTTTGTTTCAGATTGTTTGTTCTAGTGATTTATGAGGATCTTTACTACTACGTGAATGCATTCATTTTGGTTGGTGGAGTTGGTAAAATATTTTAATTTTTAATTCAATCATGAAGGAGTCTCTAGGGGTCATTAATTGGTCTATGGGGACATTTATTTTCCAAGATGGCCATTTATTATATGAGGGACAATACATTAATTGTTTGTGTCGTCATTGAAGGTCTTAGCCAATTGTGTGCTTGATGAGATTTTTCTGAAGGACATTGGAGAACAGTGATTGGTGAGGCTAATGTATTTGAAGGGGTTTCCTAGTGAATTGATTTGGTGATGACATACATCGAGTGGGGTCTATAATTGACAAGTGACATTATTTACCTTGTTCACATATTATATTCAGGTTTTTCTAAACACTACTACATAACGTATGTTTTGGTAATGCTCTCTACTTTGGTGCACATATAGGTGAGAATGCATAGTGTTTACGGTGTTGGTTGTACAATTTTCATTTACATTTATGAGTACAATGTGAGTTGGTATTGAAGGAAACTTAGGGAGTGACGTCTCATTACTCGATGTGTTGGTACATGCGAGTATTGAGGCAGAGAGTCATGGTTGCCCCAAGTCGAGAGTCTAGCTCTATGGAACATCTCCTATACTTGCAACTATACATGTGGATTTGAAGGTTTCGATATCTCCTTCAGGTATTAAATCCAAATGTGGTAATCCACAGAAAATGTTTTTCCATCGTTTGTAGAAAAAGAAGGTAGTTATGGTTGATATGGATTATCATAAAATTATTTTTGGTTTCGATGTTTTTTGGGACTAGAAGGTAGGATTACAGGAATGTGATTTGGTGGGTAAGTGGTATTATCTACTAATGGATGGATCTTAGATGTCATTCTGGGTTAAAAACATTGGTACCTTGTTTTTAATGTTGGGTTGTGTTATATTCTTTCCATGACTAGCCCACGTAGTTAACCGGGGGGTTAGAGGGGGGGTGAAGCCCCTCCTTTGTTGCGCCTATTGCATAGCGGGGAGGGGGGGTGACAGGGGGTTTGAATGGTGCAGGTAACCCCCCTCTATGGGGTCCAGGGCAGCGCCCCAAAAAAATTTGTTTTTTGGACTCTATATTAGGTTGGGCCTTCCTACTTATGGTTTTGTGCATGACTTTCACACATGGTTTTCGCCGCGATGGTTTTCGATCCATGGTTTTCGACGCGATGGTTTTCAGTCTATGGTATTGGATGTTTCGGCATGTATAAATATGTATTGCAACATTGAAAGGAACATAATGAAAAATCAAGGTGGTACTCCTGGTTTTGGGATCCAAGTGAAAATCTCTGTGTATATGTGTTTTATGTGTTATGCTCTCGCATTGCTTATTTTCTGTGTTTTTAGAATTCATATGCAGGTAACTTCTATATGGGGTTAAAACCTATGTTTGGTATCAGCGATGTTTTGGCTTCAAGGGGATGCCTTTTTTGCTTAGGGGTTTCGCTTGGGCCTGTGGTAAGCCTTGTTTAGTGGGAGATCTATGAGATCGATTCTGGTAATGAAAGAATATGGCGAGTAGTGGAAAGATAGAGATCGCGAAATTTAATGGTCAGAGTTTTGAGTTGTGGAAACTCAAGATGGAGGATTTGTTGGTGGATAAAAATCAGTGGATCACGATAGATCCGGGTACTAAACCAATGGGAATGTCCGATGAAGAATAGAAGAAGTTGGATCAAACGGCAAAGGGAACAATACAATTGTGTGTCTCGTATTCAGTATTGCTAAATGTATCAGGGGAAGCTACAGTGAAGTCTTTGTGGGACAAGTTAGGGACTTTGTACCAATCTAAGTCTGTGGTGAATAAATTGTTCCTATGGAAAAAGCTCTATAACCTGAGGATGAAAGATGGAGACTTAGTGACAGAGCATTTGAATGCATTTAATATTGTGGTAAGTCAGTTATTATCTATTGATATTAAAATTTCAAATGAAGATAAGTGCATTAGTTTGGTGTGTTCTCTACCAGATTCGTGGGATAGTTTGGTTATTTCAATAGGTATCAATACAATTGCCTTGTAGCTTGATGAAATAGTCTCATCCTTGTTGACGGAGGAGATGAGACGGAAAAATATGTAGAGCCAGAATGGTGATGCCTTGTCTGTAGGAGGATGGTCCCAGAACAAAAGCAAAAACAAGTCATCAAGTTGGAGATCTAAATCTATCGGGAGATCTAAATCTCCAGGAAAACTTGTAAAGGTGGTGTGCTAGAAATGTGGAAAGGAAGGGCACTAGAAAAGGAACTGTAAATTTAAAGCTCGTGATAAAGGAAAGGCATCTGATGATGCTCCTTCTGCAGAGGCAAAAACCACCTCAGATGAAGGTGGGGATTTGTACTTGGCTTCTTTAGTACACATGTAGATCATGAGGCATGGTTGATTGACTCAGGTGTATCCTTTCACTTCACTCCGCATAGAGAGTGGTTCTGCAAGTATGAGAAATACGATGGTGGTGATGTCTTCTTAGGGGATGATAGGAAGGCTAGAATCGTTGGTCACAGAAAAGTAAAGTTGAAGTTGCAAGGTGGAAGGGCTAGAACACTTCAGGGTGCTCTGCATATTCCTGCATTGGCCAGACATCTGATTTCTGTAAGAAATCTAGATGACACAGGTTTAAAAACAGTGTTCCAAAAGGATACCTGCAAGATGGTTAGGGGAGCACTGGCATTCATGCGGGGAGTTCGGATTGGAACTCTGTACAAGCTGCAATGTAGCACTGTTGTTGATGGGTGCAACAGCTCTGTGGTTCCTAAAAGTGAGTAGATAATCTAGTGGTCTCTGGAGAGAAGACCATGATCTGGCATCAGAGGCTTGGAAATATTGGAGAGAAGGGCCTTCGACCACTTCATGGTAAAGGTATGGTAGAAGGTATGAGTAATATCTCTTTGGATTTTGATTTCTGTGAAAATTGTGTATATGGGAAGGAGAATCGGGTGAGATTCCCCTCTGGTGGTAAGAGGGTGAAACAAATATTAGAACTTGTGCACAGTGATGTGTTTGGACCTGTAAAGGTTCCATCACTGGGTAAGTCTATGTACTGTGTATCATTTATAGATGACTTCTCAAGGAATACATGGATATATATCCTTAAGAAGAATTCTGAAGTCTTTGACAGGTTTAAATAATTTAAGGCTGCGGTGTAAAACTAGCCAGAGAAGAAGATAAAGGTGTTGAGTACAGATAACGATGGACAGTTTTGTAGTAAGGAATTTGAAGAATTCTATAAGAAGTGTGGTATAGCACGACAGAAGACTACTCCATAGACACTGAGAAAAATGGAGTTACATAAAGAATGAACAAGACATTGGTGGAAAGGGCAAGAAGCATGCTCAGTGGTACTGGGTTAGGATGGGAATTCTGGGCAGAGGCGGTGGAGACAACTTATTACCTGGTCAACAGATCACCTTCATCAACGCTGAAGGATAAGACTCCACAAAAGGTATGGACTGGTAAGAAACCTTCTCTTTCACATCTCAGGGTATTTGGATGTGATGCATATGTACATGTTCCAATGGAGAAACGAACCAAGTTGGATAGTAAATCTGGAAAGTGCATCTTTATTGGGTATAAGGACGGTTTAAAGGGTTATAAGCTTTGGAACCTAGTAACAAGGAAGGTTGTACAGCCAAGATGTGGTGTTCAGAGAGGTAAAATATGTTATTAAACATGAAGTCCAACCAAAGGAGCTTGAGAAGATAAAATTTGAGCTTAAGGAGGAAGAATCAGACTTTACAACAAAGGAGGAATCGGAAGATGAAGAGCCACAAACTCCGGGTGTGAGAAGATCAGTTCGTGAAAGAAGACAACTGGAAAGATATAGTCTATCTGCTTTCTGTTCAAATTTTTCTTTATCTGTTACTGATGATGATCCCAGAACTGTTAAGGAAGTAGTAGATTCAGAGGATGGCAAACTCTGGAAAGAGGCCATGGTTGATGAAATGGCATCTTTGCAAAAGAATGAGGCTTGGGATCTGGTGGAGTTGCCGGATGGAAGGAAACCCATTGGCAGCAAATGGGTGTTCAAGAAGAAGACAAATGCAGAAGGAGAGGTGGAGAAATACAAATCTTGGTTGGTATTAAAATGTTACTCCCAGGTGCCGGAATTGATTTTGGTGATATTTTTTCTCTTCTTGCCAAGGTAGCTTCTATTATATTAATTTTATTTGTTGCTGTTGCTTTTGATTTTGAGGTAGAATAGATGGATGTGAAGACAACATTTCTTCATGGGGATCTGGAAGAGGAGATCTATATGAAGCAACCTGAAGGTTTTGCGATGAAGGGTAAGAAAGAAATGGTGTGCAAGTTAAAGAAGTCTTTGTATGGGTTAAAACAGTCACCAAGGATGTGGTACCAAAAATTTGATACATTTATACGAGGACTTGGTTTCACCAGAAGCAAAGCAGATCACTATGTGTATTTTAAATTAATTGGTGACTGTGTTATTTATTTTGTCTTGTATGTGGATGATATGTTGTTGGTTGGAAATGACAAAGAAATTATCCAGGATTTGAAGACCTAATTGTCCTCCAAATTCGACATGAAAGATCTTGGTGCTGCAAACTATATGTTGGGCATGTAAATTAAAAGAGACCAGTCATTGAGGAAGCTCTGGTTAAACCAGAGGAAGTATGGTTAATGCTCTCCTATTTTCAACATTTTATATAATTAGTGGTTTTCCTTCCACTTTATTAATGATGACGATGTTGTGAATATTTTGGGAGCATATTGGGAAAATGGTTGTGGTTTCCTCTATTTACATCCCTGACATGTGGCCTTTGATCCATACCTATAATTTCCATGAAATAAATTGGAATTGGCTAAATTCCCAGGTTTAACCCTCTTAATTTGTTCACATGAATCACTAATGATGATTGACAATTCCATTGGTAAATTTTCTTTCCTGGAGAACGAGACTACTAAAAGGAGATAAATGTATCACATGGCCTTTGGTGTAGGTGGAATTCGCTACTGGCCTTCATGAAAAGGTGGAGCTTAATTGGGTTGGATTCTCTAATAGGGAGTGAATTGATGATTGGAAAATTCCTTTTCGACTCCTCATTTGTGATAATGTTGGACATCTTATTGCCGAGTGCCCTTATAGATTTGGAAATTGGAAACATGGAATATTAGAGATTGTTTATGGTGGGGTTGTCTATTAACATATGTATAGTCTCCAATGAATTAGGATATTGGCCAACACTCTCTTGTAAGTTTAAAATCACACCACCTATGACATGTCTTGAGTAACATATTCATAATTATTTAATATCAAGTGTCGTTTCTCTTGATAACTCTACATTTCTTCCTTTAAATATTGTTTCTCCAGATATTCAACGGCCACATTCTGATTGTATTGAACATTCTTCATTGTTATATGTACTTGAAATTTATCTCTTTTAAGAAAATTTGGAATCCACCCACACTCTATCGTTTGATGTGAATGGGACGACCTTCACTATTGATCACTCATTCATTGTTAGTCTTGACCCTCCTCACATTAAATTTGGGACTTTTTCTAGAGACCTTTCTCCTACTAATTTAGTTGGGAGTAATATTGAGTTTCTCCGCCTTCACCCTTAAATCCACCTAGAGACCTTGTTGATTCATTCATCCTCCTCTCCTATGATTTCTATTAGTCCCAATTCTCATTGTAATGTGACCATTATGAAGGAATGGTGTTCGAAACCTTTGAATCATTCAAATGGGGCTGATACTGATCTTCACAATGATTTTACAACACTAGATCTTGTTCCACATATTTTAATAAATCATCTTTTGTTAGTTATTTCTCTCCTATTCAGGGTCTTAGAGATTATTTTCCTAATTATGAAGGCTTACCATGATAATCATGTCTTAAAACACTATGGGCTTGGGGAGTGCCCGGAAAATCCTCCTACTCCAACAATTGATTGGGGTTAATCACCCCTCTATTATCCTTTTACAAGAGATGATGATGATTGGAGACAAAATTTGGCTCGTTGTCCTCTACATCTTTCTTGGGTGGCAAGTATGTGAAGTGGATTCTTTGGGTTTATTTGGTGGTCTTATGGCTTTTTGGTATCCTAAGTTCGTGAATTTTATTGCACATAAATCCTTTGTAGGTATACTCCTATTTAGTTTCATTAGGGG
>APFE030944668.1:0-30656 GCA_000404065.3 Pinus taeda
TGCAATTGTAGAAATCACAATTTCATTCATTGTTACATTGTGAAAGAAACATGTTTCTATATCCATGTCAATAGTAACTTCCAAATTATGATTACAAATGGAGGCTCTATGAAATGTGGTGGAAAAAGTGAAAATTTGAATCTTCAAATGGATAATAATTTTTTGAAAACTCGGATGTTTAACATTGAAATGGATAGTCGAGATATTGTTTTCAGTGCTAAATAATAGAGATCGAGAGGCCCCGTCACCATGAATTTTATGGAATTATGTATGAGTTTCAAGAAAGACAAGTATTGCCTCTCAAAGGCCTCAAAATAGACTCTCTAGAAATAGTTAGATACCATAATATGGAAAAGTTGTTGAATAAGGGTCATTTCAACATTATTGCACAATTCCATGATATTGAAGTCTTTGAGGACACTTCTTAATTTGTTCATCCTAAATTTTAGTTAATTTTGGATAAACATCAACAAGTATTTGAGCTTCACTGTGGACTACCACCCTCACATGGGGAGCATGATAATAGTATCCCACTAATATTTAGTATTCAACCGCCAAACAGGCATCCATATTGCCATCATTTTGCATAAAAAAAAAATGAAACTAGAAAGATCATTTAGGATTTGTTGGAAGTAGGTGTCATCCATCCTAGCACTAGCCTTTATTTCTCTCCACTAATCATAGTTCTTAAAATAGAAGGTGCTTAGTTTGCATGTCCCAACTTTTGAGATATTAACAAATTGATTGCCAAATATAAATTTTCCATTTTTATCATTGATTATCTCTTAGATGAGATATATGGAGCTTAGTTCTTTACTATACTTCATCTGTGTTTTAGTTATCACCAAATTATAAGGAAGGAAGTAGGAATTGTTAAAACTATTTTCAATAGACATGAAGTTCAATAAAATTTCTCCTTTTGGTCTTTGTAATGCACCTTCCACTTTTTAGAGCATCATGAACAATATATCTTAACCCATCCTACGCCTTTTTTCCTTGCATTATTTTCTTCATATACAACAAAACATGGGAGGTGCATGTGGATTGGGTCTTAAAATTCTTCCACAATCACCAACTATTCTTTAAACATTCTAAATGTGCATTTGGCACCTTAAAAGTGGGAATTTTGGGGCACATTATCAATAGGAAGGAAGTGCATCCTAATCCCAAGAAAATCGAGGAATTGAAAATTGGCCTCACCCAAAGACTTAAACATTTGTGTGGATTCCTAAGCCTCAGTGATTACTATAGAAGGTTTGTCCAAAAACTATGGTAAAATTGTAGTGATGCTAACCACCTTGCTCAAGAAGAATTCCTTCAACTAAAACGATGTGGCTAGATATGATTTTCAAGATTTAAAAGAGGCTATGTGTACTACCCATGTCAGGCTAGCCATGCTTGAATTCACTAACTCTTTCATCATGGAACGTGAAGGTTATGAAAAAGGAATTTTGAGCAATGTTAATGTGAAAGGTATGGAATTTGGGTAGTTTCAATGCAAAAAGGATGGACATTGACCTGCATTGGTAAGGAATTATGTAAAAGAGATTTGGGAAATTGTTGATGCCCAAAAACGACCTCATTAACATTTGGGAAGACCACATAGTCAAAGCCCCAAACTAATGTTTTATCTGTTTGATTTGGCAATTCCAACTCGTTCTATTGGGTCAGGTTACCCCTCACTCTTCTAATTGACTTATGATATATATAATCATTTATCAACAAGTAGGGAGATATCATAATTACCCTCTTGTAGGGCCCTTACAAGAAAGCAATCCTTATGCTAAAACAAGGGCTCAGCCAAGCCACAAATACAATTGCTCTTGCTTAAGGAGACTTTATAAAATGCATTAAATTAATTTAAATGCAAATTTGGATGCAGGAAGTAAAATAAAACTAATCTATCCTATCTTGATTAAAACTAGATATAAACCTAATCCAAATCAGGAGAAAAATGATTCAAAATAATGGGCATTTAACATGTCTCTTTACGATGAATGTCAAGCGAAAGCATGGAGTTGGGTTACACTTTTTGGCGAAAGAGGGTGCATTTGGGTGGAAAAAAAATGGCTCAATTGAGTTGTTCAATTGCTCGATCGAGCTCCTTGGGCACTAAAAAGGAAGCTCGATTGAGGGTTAAAAACTAACCCTTAATCAAGCTATAATTCTCTATCAAGTGTTTTTTTTAATATATACCGCTCTTGCGGTCTGCGCATACCATTTGTGCATATCGCAGGAGCTCGACTAAGAGTTTGAGAGTAGCTCGACCGAGGGTATTGGAGCTTGATCGAGCAATGGATCGTTCAAAACAATCTCGCCAACCACCCCGCCAACATTGCAGAGGCTCAAACGAAGGTTGGTACTTTATCCTTTGTCTTTCTTATTTAATTTTCTTTTGCAAAATGTAACAAATTAATTTAAAAAAAACAACTATGTACTAAAACATGCAAACCAAAAAAAAAAAAAAAAACTTAGAAAATCACAAAACTAACTAGGAAAACCATTTATATCACAAAAAAAAAAAAAAAAAAAAAAAAAACCAATAAAAAAAACCAATAAAAAAACCAATCTAGAAAACCATCGAAACAAACATTTCAAAACAACCTATAAAACACTTCAAAACCACCAAAAAATTTATAATTTAAGTTTTAAATTTGTTTCTTATTTGCAATATTTTGTTTATTAAATGCATATTTTCTAATTTTAAATGGTAGAAACATTTTTTTTTCTAATTATTTTAGGTTTTAAAGTTTTTCTTTAGAAATTTTGTGAAATAAAATTTCAAATTTTGTTTTTTGTTATTTAAATTGCATTTTAAGTTTCTAACAAATTTGATTGAAAATATACCCCAAAAAACTCCAAAACAGAAAACAAAAAAACTATAACCAATAAATAAGTAAATTAGGAGTTTGAGATTGACATGATGAATATGGTTTCTCATAGTGAACCTTTATTTATAAAATAAGAAATTTTATTTTATTTTATTAGTTTAAATTTAAGTTAATTTATATTTAAATACTATTTTAATAATAAATATAGTATGATTCTACATTTAAAAATAAAATATTAATCTTTAAAATTAACCAAGGAAAAAAATTGTTATATATATATAGTATATATAATATATTATATATATATATATATATATATAGATAAACTAACTAAAAACATATTAACATTATGTAATGTATATAATTATAACATTTTACATAATTATATTACTATTTAAAAATAACATGTAACTATTATTTAACTTAATATATATGGCTATATATTATATTCTATATAAATATATAACATAATAATAATATATATATATACTATATATTTAGTGAAACATAAAGTTATAACATAGAACTCTATAATTATTTAATATCTATAATACAAAGTTATTTAACCTAACACACGTATAACATAATTATTTATATTTAACCATATTATAAAGTTATAACATATCAAATTATAAAGTTACAACATATCACATAGCTAAATATATTATAGTTCTATATATATTGTTATAACATAATATAAATTTTTCTAGAACTATTTAACATAACATAACATATATATATATAGTGTTGGGGATAGACCAACTTGGCCTAGCTTTTGGCATAGATAGTTAGACAACTTGCATAGATAGTGGAGAGGATTAGAGAAGAAAGGAAAATAGAGCCTACACTTGTAACAAGGACAACATCGATACTTGCCAGAGCCCTACAGTTTGACTCCTCGAGGTTCCGCAACCGGCAAAGGAATGGAGGAATGTCAATATGAACATTGCAATGGTACCATTGCAAAGACTACAAAAGCTACACATGGAGATAGTAGAGGAGTTGAAGATGCGTGAACAACATACCTCACAGCTGAATATTCAGGTAGAAAGAGAGTGAGCTTTGCTGCAGCAAAAACTCGACCAAGCGATCCAGGAAGGGGATCAAGTAGTTCAACAACAACATAAGCTCAAGGAAGTAGTTGAAGCCACATGCAGAGAAGTTTCGAACCTTGATGTATGAGAAGAGGAGCCAGTAGAAAATAAGGTCGCAAAGCTCGACCTTGCAGTGAAAAGGTGCAAGGAAAAGATCATCATAGTACAATTAAAATATGAAATACAGATCAGTGAGTTGCATATGAAGCTACAACCAACCACATCGCAGGAAGTAAGAGAGCAGAGGAAGACCAACCTAAAGGTTGTAGTGGCCAACATCTCCACAATAGTGGCAGACTATGGGAAGCTCCTAGATGACAAGCTTCAAGAGCTTCGACAGAGGGAGACAATGATGGTGTAGAAGGCAACAAAACATGTGACAGAAGCACTGCTGGAGGAAGTGTGTAGTGAAGAAAACAGGTAATAGATATTTTGTAGCAGTTCAACGAGGCCTACAATAGTATTGCAATAAAAATTAGAGGCAAAGCAGCTGAGTGACTTGGGACGAGTCACATGGGAGTGTTGGGGGCCTGTTGGGTGTAGCCCAACTTGGCCTAGTTTTTGGCAAAGACTTTATGTTTTGTGAAGTGGAGTGTGCAACGGAGTGCGAAGTGGAGCCTGCAGTAGAGTGCGAAGTGGACTGCTTGCCAGAGCAGTTTGAATACACTGCATGGTATAAGGGCTTCGAGATAGTGCGAAGCCTCTTATTTTGTAATAATGTAAAAGATCAATGGATTTTGGGCCAATAGCTACTTGTATTAGGGAGTCCATGGTATTATAATGATGTACCCTTCGATGTAATCTATATAGGGTCAAATAATAAGAAGAAAAATCAATCTTATGATCCAAATCTGTGTTATGGTCGAATTCTTGTGATCTATAGTTGGAAGAAGAGGCAAGGCTCTATAGCTGAGTGTGTAGAGGCCTGAGCCTGTAGCTTAGTGCGCAGACGATCTGCAGCTTAGTGTCCAGGTCAAGAACTATTTGTTGTAAAAAGATTCAATATTATTAGCAACAGTTCTTGTGGATGTAGCCCCACGTTAGGGTGAACCATAGTAAAATTGGTGTCTTCATGTGTATATTTTCTTATTATGTATTGTAGTGTAGTATTTTATTACAGTTGCACTTTATTTCAACATAATGATGTTTTATGGCTTTATACAATATGTTTAAATGATTAATATAATGTGGCGAAGTGATGTATGAATATTAAGTGTAAGAAAACATAAAAAAATACCACATCTACACGTGTCACATCCGTCAAGGCTACAGAAACTTGGTTCTGCATCCTTCCATAGTCACTTCGGGTGAGACTATGATGTGCTTGTAGGTCGTTGCCGAAAGGGCCAATTATTAAGGGTTTTATTGGTATGCACTATAGATCAAACTTGGGTCAACCCAAATCATAACCAACAAATGGTTCCATCACCAGGACCGGGATTTGTTTGAAGGATATGTGGATGTGGCACTTGTCGAAGAAGGAAATTCAAGATTGGCTAGAAATGAAAGAGTGAGAATTTGTGGATCAAGATAACCCTCGTCTGACATCTATAGCTTGGTTACAAAACTATATTTTTACGAATCAATACGAGATTTACTTCACATCATTTCTTGTTTATTTGTATGAGTGGATATCGAGGTTGACCGAAAGAAAGAACCATTTTAAAGATGGAGAACCTATGATGTGGACTCCTAAACTAATACAACGAATCAAGAGCACTAACAATAGGATTTAAAGGGTTGTTGTTTTCTGGATTGATAGCATCTTGGGAGGATTCATTACTGAGTTCGTAGTAGACTCGACTGTGTCCTATAGAGAAGCAGAGAAACTTCTTCAAGGGACCACGAGGTAAGTATTTGAAATCTCTGAAACTTTGGATTAAGATGCTTCTGTGTGAAAAGGGAGTTTTATAGATGCACTCAGATTTCTAGTTTGCTTATGTTTGGAAGAATAGAGAATAATTCTAAACCAGAGATCACAATAACTCGAAGTGGAAAGAGATATAGAGTAGATACCAAAAAGAGAGTTCATTGACAAGACTTGGAGACCTTTGTAGAGATTGAGTATAGTCCTCTTTTGAGTGAATCTGATAGTTAAATAGAAGATAGCCACCTTGATATACCCCGGGTAACTTCGCAGTATTCACCTTCCCAGCCTGAGAGTTCATAGAAGCCAGAATCGAGTAATAGCCAGGGTGTTTTTGGCTCTCCCCTTCTCCCTCCAAGAATAAATATGATTGATGAGATTAAGCTACTCGTTTTCAAAGGAACTAGATTAGAGCATCCAAAATAGTTTTTGTTTTTATGTGAAGCTATATGGACGGCAAAGCAGATCAACAATGAAAATATTAAAAAAGCGCAACTCATTACAAAGTTCTGAGATAGATAATTGACATGGCATATGAAGTATTCAAATAATCAGATCATAACATTTGCAGATATTAAAGTAGTGTTGATCTGAGAATTTAAGAAGTCGAAGTCTCAGTCGCATTGCATCGCTAAGTTGAAAGAAATTAAACAAAAACCTATTGTCTGTTTAGGAATTTTATCAGAGATTTAAGGTGTTGTTGGATCAAGTGAGCTTCGACATAGCTCCAAAACAACATCAAGAATGGTTTATACTTGTATTGTTACCGTATATCATATTACCATTGATGCAAAAAAATATAACAAGTCAAACCGAAGCTCTACAGATTGAAATGAAATTGGAAGCTTTGCCTATAAGAGATACTAGTGCAGGTATGCAACAGATTTAGAGTCAGCTAGTGAACCTAACCCTACAGATACAAGATATCAAGAAAATAAAATAAGTCAAAGAATAAGTATGGTGTATGAAGTGTAGATAAGAGGGCCATTCTAAAGAACAATGTCCTATCTTCAGGGATTACATGGCTAGTGGGGCATAGAATCCCTTAAATGCAGGATCCAGCATGTGGTGCGAGATATGTAAGACTAGAGGGCAACATCTCTAAGAAGAATTTTACCTATTACAGAAATATGTGCAGACTCCAAGGAACCTATATTGAGAAATCTATAAATCAGTAGGACATGATCAGAATAATTTTCGAGCTTATGAACTAATGATGGAGCGTGGTGCTGAAACTTATAGAATGCAAGTAGAAGAACATGGACATGAAGGTAATGGACAAAATGGTGGTTAAGGAGTCTACCAAGGAAGAGGTCGAGGTGCTGAAGCTAGGCGAGGATGTGGAAAAATCTTTTGCTATAACTGTGGCTAAGTAGGTCATTTTGCGAAAGATTGTCAAAACCCTACAACGACATGTAAGTAATGTGAATCATTTGACCTTGTAATTGAAGAATGCCTTGTACTTATGGAAAATATGCAAGAGAAAATAAATTAGTAGACGACACAGAATATTCAAATGATGGTTGTTGAAAGGAGTACTAACGAACCTCGAATTAGTATTGTCAATAGAAGTGAAGTAGCGATCGGAAGTGATAATACAGATGTAAAGAAAGAATATGAAAGTACATGGGTTAGAAAAACTGTTGAGAAAGTTCTTGTTTTTTATATTCAGAAATAAAAATAGGTATTTAGGGAAGTAAAGCGAAGTTTTATGGATGTTGGAGCTTTGACATATAGTGCACATCCAAAGCCCAATCAGAAAAGTATCTGCAACATGTCATCAACTTTGACACAAGATTAAGCTCCAACACATGATCGAGCTTCGAAGCAAGGCCAGGATTCAGAAAATCAAGCAGGTATTTTAAAGTCTTTTCTGTAGACTTGTATGAAATTATTAAGAGATCAAAAGGTTGTAGAAGGGCTTTAGGAGTTGATAGATTCTCGTGCATCCAAAGAAACACTACGAAGTGATATGTGCACAGTTAATAATTTGCATAAAAAAAAAGAACCATAAGAGAGATGAGGCTTAGTGCGTAGATAAGAGTATATGAGATGGATCAGATTATTTTGGATCTAGGATCTGATGCTAATGTCTTGATGAAGCAAACATGGGAGTTAATGGGTAAGCCGAAGCTACAATGGTCACCTATTCAGTTAAGGATGGAAAATCAACAAAAGATCTTCCCTCTGGGAAGACTACCAGGTGTCATAATAGATATTGAAGGAGTTCACACTATCGCTGATTTTGAAGTAATAGATATCGTCGATGACAACAACCCTTACCCTGCACTGCTTGGAATTGACTGGGGATTTGATAATATGTCCATAATTAATATAAATAAGAGACAAATGATATTTGAAGGAAACAATGTAAGAGTAATTGTTCCCTTAGATCCCTCAGAAGGAGTAAGATACACATAACCAGTCAAAGAAGAATATTGTGCACCTGTTATAGACAATATCTATCAAATGAAAACAGAGGAAGAAGATTTTGTTAACCCTACTATAGAAGGCAAGTTGAGTTGGGAGCATGATAGTTCTTGTACCTCAAACTAAGAATAAGAGCTGGAAAACTGGAAAAATAGATTTCATGAAGTATCCACAAGGCAATGTGCAAGAATTACTAAATCAGTTTTCTATATGATATATGAGGTATGTAACCTACCTTCTTATAATGGTTTAGGTGATATATATACTTTTCTTAATGAATATGAAGAACAAGTTCCTAAAACTCAAAGGTTGTCAGCCTTGGATATAGCTCTTAAAGCTACCCTTGCTAGATGGTGGAATGCACACAAGAAGAATATAGAAGGTTGGAAACATTATTGAAGAGTGATGTGGATAAGGTTTGGATAGATAGATATCAAATATGATGGTGAAAATAATCCTAGGAAGCATATCCAGCTATGCACTATAGAATGGAAGGAGAATCCATAACAAGAATGGGTACATGGATTCATTCATACATTAGAGACAATCCCTAAGAACTGGTACCTAGAGACAAAGCTTCGACATGGTACCATGAACTAAGAAGACATGGTTGATGGATTCATATTAACATTCAACTTTGAGGATGATTTCCCATACATAGCTTTGGCCCTTCAGATAGTTAAGAAGAAGATCTTTGAGAATGTAACCCCACTAGCATGGCAACAACCCGATTGGGATGCATAGATATAAAATGCATTGGAATGTTATAACCTTACTATAGATGAAGAATAATATCCTCACAACATCGACATGCAAGAATCGGAAGGATAAAGGGAAGTAACTAGACCTGGCATAAAAATACTAGATATAATGAAGCCACTGAAGACCAAGAAAGTGAATATACGATCAGAGAAGGAACCTAAGTTCGTAACAATAGGGGACTATTGGGATGAAGAGACAGTCAGTAAAGTTACAGAGTTACTTCATGAATACCAAGAATTGTTTCCCACCAAGTTTTCATAGATGAAGGGTATAATAGGAGATCTAAGAGTCATGAAGATTCCCCTAAGCCTGATGTGAAGCCAATCAAAGAAAGACCTTACAGGTTGAACCCGAAGTATAAGGAGAAAGTAAATATAGAGCTTGATAAGATGACAGAAACAAGAATTACTGAACTAGTAGAAGAATCTGAATGGGTTAGTCCTATGGTGGTGCAAGAGAAGAAGACTTAAGGAGAAATTAGGATCTGTGTTGATATGAGGAAGTTGAATGATGCATGTTTACATGATCCCTTCCTTACCCCTTTCATAGATGAAGTACTAGACATTGTAGGAGGTTTGGAAGCTTACTAATTTATAGATGGATTTTCAAGTTATCATTAGATTAGGATTGCACCTAAAGATCGTCATAAGACCACATTTGCTATAGAATGGGGCTCATATCAATAAATAGTAATGCCTTTTGGATTAAAGAATGCCCCTACTATATTTTCTAGAGTGGTGGTTACAACTTTTAAGGAATAAACAATGTAAACTTTGAAATGGGAACTGATATTGTTACCCGTTTCGTAGAGATAGCAAAAAAGTGACCTAATTTTGAAAAGGGGTGATGCAGAACGAACATGTTTTTTTTAGAGCATAGTTTTTGGCACTTTTTTTTTTTTTTTACATTACGTTTTAGAATCATTTTAGAATGGTAGTGATTTTCATGCTGATTTAAAAAAGTGAGTATTCTACATCACCCCCTTTTTTTAAAAGACCTATTTTTTGGCTTTAAATTTTCTAATGTATAAAATGTAAATAATTATTTTGTAAATTTGATCATTTTTTAAGTGGTTGTTTTCTTCACATTTTCTTGTTTTTTATTTTTATTTTAACTCTTTTTTTAGTGAGGTTTTTATTGTTTTGCATTTTTAAATTAGGAGGTCGATATTTAGAATTTTCAATATTCTACATATTTATACATCCTTAATTAAGTTTTCAATCCACATGAAATAATTGTTTCTAAAAAACAATATTTTTTAACAATGAACATAAAAATAACCATTTTCAACATAAATATAACTAAAAAACTACACGTTTTGATAATTTTTTGGTAGAATTGACATGTCAAAATCACAATTTTTACACGAAAATTTTAACTAAAAATGGTTAAATAATAGTTTTTTTTTTTATGAATTTCATGTCAAAAAAATAATAATAATCACTTTTTTTTTTCAAAAAATAATGATTAACTTAAAAATTCATGTGAAAATCACATCTTAGAAATATTGAACGCATAACAACCTTAATTGAGTGTTTATTCTTCTCATAAAATGTCAAAGTCAAAACATAGCAAAGCTTTATTTCCAAGCATAACTTAAATTTAATCAACAATGTCACGTAATCCAAACTCTTCGTCCTCTAGGATTTCATCATTGTCTTCTTCCACAATATTTTCTGCTTCCTTTTGCTCATTTTCCTCTTCTAATGGATCTTTGATGTCTGTGAATCTTCCAATGTATGTCTTTCCAAACATTCCATGTAATGGTGGGTGGGGTTCCTTTGCCTTTTTTGCCACACGTGATTCACTAAAGTCCCCTTTCTTCAACCCAATTTCTTGCATTGCATCTGGAAGAAATTGAAAAGCATTAATTCTTTGCTAAATGAAAGGCTAAAATGTTTAGAAATTTTCTTGAATAACTATTTCAAATACCATTTATGAAAAGATGGTAATGCAAGCACATAGAACCAATAAATAAGATTTCAAAGATGCAAGAGAATGTCATTGCCTAGTGGACAAATCTCTAGTCTCTCTACAAACAAGCTACACCAAAACCATAAAAAAAACTAAGCAAGTTATTAAACCTTCCTAATTTTAGTTTATTAAGCATAGGTCACTATGTGTTAAATATCATAGTCTAAAAATAAAATAAGTAACTTGCACCTCAAACTTACATTGAAAAGAAACATTAATACAAATGATCCAATTTCAATTGAGAACAATAGTTTATAATGAGGAAAACAAAAAGAAAAAACCCTTCTAATTCTAATTGAAACAAAGAGAAAATTTCAATATAAAAAACTCAACACTCATATCTAGATACATTATCACCACATCTCTTTGACTACAAATCAAGCACTAGAGAAAATTTTTAATATAAAAACCTAAGCATCCATATATAGATACATCAACACCCCATCTTTTTGAGTAAAAATCGAGCACTCCTCTTTGTACATTAAAAAGGAGGGATGAATCAATCTATCTTGGTTTATGAGGAGCAACGAAAGGAATTTTTTTATAATCTTCTAGTTTCGATCGACTAAATAAAAAGGTGTAATAACTAATCATTTAGTTTGGGTTGTTGTTTCTAAAAGGGTATGGCCCAAAGCTTAATTATGTCCAATGTCACTTCATAATCTAATCATATGTAAGAAAGATCTCTTCCACTTGAATTAATAAGACACTAGAAACCTCACATACTCAAAACAAACCTATTGAAAACCAATTTGATTCAATAGACCTAATAAAAACAAACATACAAGAGGATGTAAAAATGAACATTTGAGTATACTCAAATCTTGAAATTTGTGATCCCAATTCATAATTCTTTATTTATTTCTATCTCATCATACGTTAATTATTTTAGCAAAAGAAAAAGACACCTACATTTCTATCTTATTCGGAGTTCATTATTTTGGAAAAGAGAAAGAAACCTATGTGTTCATCTAGAACATGGAGAAGAGGTAAACCGTGTTAGATTGTCTCTTTTTCTTTCACAATACACACCAATAACCACTCTTTTTAGCTTTCCAAGATTATTTAGCATCAAAAAATATCTGACAATGGAAGATTGGCAAATATTTTTTCATACACAATGATTGGAAAATATTGCGTCATACCCAATGAAAAACAGGATGGGAAGAAAACAAATAGATGTGGCAGATCCATGGGTGAAAAAGAAAAGTCATAAATACTAAACATATTGCAGATTTTTATAACTGCTTGCAAACTTGGCATAGATGCCTAATCTATGCATCATGAATAAGAGATTTGGATAGGTTATAATTCTAAGCTTAATAGAATTGTCAAAACTTGTGACTTTACAAACTCCTTTTTGTTTGGGCACAAGAAGGTCCTATAAAACCACAAGCACTTCCACCTTATTATTCATGATGATGCCAAAATCAATAAACATATTATAAACATTTTCTTCCTTATGTCACCTCCTCAAGTCTTGAAGCACTGGCACCCCCACCGCGTTGGAGTAAACAATGAAAGCCAGAGGGTTCAGCCCCTTTGATAATTCCTTCCCAATAAGAACACCATTCATTGCATAACTAATCTGCATACCCAGCAAGGAGGCATAGATGCCCAACACTTCCAGACTGCAGAAAGGGCATTTGTCACTGTACATTTTGGATTGGATCTTCTTCAATTAAAATCCTCCCTCCTAAATTTTCACATTACAGATCACAAGCAAAGCTGCTTCCTTTTAGAAAAAAAGGTTAAAATATAACTCCGTGCAAGTCTAGATCCCGAAATGAAGGATTTAAAGGGTTGATATTCCTACTAGCAGCAGCAGAGCAATACTGATAGTTTTGGACTGCTAAAATAGTCAACTCCTACATAACGTTGTGAAGATATCATGCATCAACAGAGCTTTTGCATTGAAAATAGCAGATGGGTCGATTCGTAGCAGATGGGCGCAATTCTCAGAATCGCCAAGTGGTGGAGCGATTCTCAGAATTGCCTTGCCACTAGTGGTGGTGGCGGGGCGATTCTGAGAATCGCCCCACCACCCGGTGATTCTCAGGATTTCAAAACCCAAAGCTTTTCAAATGGTTTTACTGAATTTGCTAGGTTATTTTAGTTATATAAAAATGATTTTTTACACGGTCAAATCAAATCAGCAGTGTGGACAGTTCTTGACGCAGGTCTACCTTGCATTACCCAGAATCTCTCCATTCTCATGCATATACAAAATGCATCTCGAATAATCACCCAAATAATTCTTCAATGTCCGAGCAATTTCACGAACTATCATATTGCACATGGAAGCTCTTCAACATATGTTCACAAAAACCATACTCTCATAAGCGGAAGCTAATAACATCTGTTTCAACTTTTAACTTTTATGGTTTATGGAAACCATACTTAAATACACAAGGTTCTTTATTAAAGCCCAACATTCAATTAACTCATGTGAAAGAAACCATACCCTCAACTATCACCTTTTCATGTGATTAAACCCCTCAATGCATATCATGGAATGAAAATGTTTCAACCTTGTGAATTACATTTCAATAACCATGGATTCCCAATTTATGCAATCCACCATCTGCTTAAGAGTTCGATTTGAACAAATTATGCCAAATGCATATCATTTAAAAGAACATCACCCACACAACATTACACGTTGACTATTGGAATAACTATGCAACATCAAAGTCCATTTGAGCCAACGCTTATGCAAATCCATAATTCACCTTTCATCTATTCAGGTTTGACGAATGCTTCCACACATCGGTTTTCACTATGGCAATTACCAACTCAGGCTATGGTTAAAAATCGAATGCTAACAACAATTGAACCATGCACTTACCATTCCGCCTCTACGCCGCATGTGGACTTGGCAATTTATCACAATTTTGTTCCAACTTCTTACACACAGAACAAGTATACAGAGAATCTACAATTGATTGCTTCCATGGCGCCTTTGATTGGATAATCAATTTGGGTTTTAAAACAACATTACCCTTTGTTTATAGACCAGTACTCTACGCTAGTGTTTGTGTAATTGCATAGTTTGCATATGAGACACGTACTGTAAAGAATCAATTCACACAGCAGTTACTCCTGCGTACACTCCACCCATAGCGTTCTCACTGTTCGACTCAATTTCCACTGAATTGTTTATTGTTTCTCCTCCACGTTGATATCGACCACCAGCTGCATCAATCGGTTCACTGTTTGATCTGCTCAAAATAGACAGCGTTCAAAATGAGCTCTAAGCCCTTTCACGTATGTCAGTCATTCAAGATTATACAATATCAAATAAAATTCAAGAAACTATCCCTACACAGAGAATGTAGACTCAAATTTGCGCTGGGCATTGACATTCAGCAATAAATCAATTACTCCGGCAACAGAGGTTTAAACCATCGATTCATCCATCTCTTCACTGTTGAAAAAACATCCTCCAACTAAATTATCACAAAAATTCATTGAAAATAGCAGATGGGGCGATTCTGAGAATTGTCGGGTGGTGGGGCGATTCTCAAAATCACCCCGCCACCACCCTACCACCAGTGGTGGTGGCGGGGTGGTGGTGGCGGGGCGGTTCTCAGAATCGCCCCACCACCCGGCGATTCTCGGAATTTCAAAACTCGGCGATTGTGTAATTGCATAGTTTGCATATGAGACACGTACAGTAAAGAAAGTTTCAAAGTTTACATTGTCGTTATACATATAAATATAACTATTCCATATAAATTTGTAAGTCTAACTCATGACACTGATCTACGCAAATATGGTTAATCAAAGAACTTAAATGATTAATCTGTTAGGATATTAATCACGATGGCAGACGATGACACTGCTCTCTGTTCAATGGTCAACATAGTAAGCTAGAGTCAGCAGGTAATAAATA
The DNA here is from genome assembly GCA_000404065.3 of Pinus taeda. Classification (NCBI taxonomy): domain Eukaryota; kingdom Viridiplantae; phylum Streptophyta; class Pinopsida; order Pinales; family Pinaceae; genus Pinus; species Pinus taeda. The sequence continues at coordinate 14,854 of APFE030944668.1, forward strand.
TCATTCGGGCAGTTATTGTTCAATCTGTGCCTAAAGATGTGTATAAATTGCAACGATTAGTAATGAAATGTGAAAGGTTTAAGTGTCTACAAAGAGTGTGGGTTTTGGGGAGTGTATTGTTGTTAAGGAGCTGCTGCAAATTTTGTTCAGATCGTGCTGCTATATTTTTCCACTGAGTGATGTTGTTGTAAGTTAGTCTAGTGTGGAATTGTGCCGTTGCTAGTTGGAGAGGCTGTAAAAAATTGCTTGGTTGTTGTATGTTGCTACTGAGTGACGTTGTTGTAAGTTAGTCCAGTGTGGAACTGTGTCGTTGCTAGTTGGAGAGGCTGTAAAAAATTGCTTGGCTGTCGCATTTCAAAACTCTTGAGCCCAAAATTCTAGTGCGGAACCGTGTCACTGCTAGTAGGAGAGGGTGTAAAAAAAATTGCTTGCGTGTTGCATTTCAAAAATCTTTAGCCTGGTGTAATCTCTTTTAAAATTAAAGCATGATTTGTTGTGAAGTATCTTTTTTATGATTAAAAAAGAGCACAACTTTTTTTTTAAGGTGAAGTAGTGACACTTGAGTTCTATAAATAAACAAGGCTGCGATGCAACGAAATACCTGCCGATTAACATTGATTTAAAGGAAATATTTGAATAGTTTGATAAATGGCTTTCGTAAGAGCCAAATGGCAATATCACAGTGCTATATGTTTAAATAGTTTAAACTATAATAAGTAAAGTTTACTTTGTTTATTGGATAAACCCACTCAAACTTTGGAAACAATGATAAGGAAAGTTTACTTTGGTTATTGGATAAACACACTCAAACTTGGTTTTTAAAAACATTGAGATAAACACAAAGTTTGACATTGGCTTTTTAAAAGCTTTAGATAAACGCAAACTCAATAAATTTCAGTTTTTATAAACAGTAGATAAACACAAACCAATAAACTTCGCTTTTAAAAACTTTGGATAAAGACAAAAATTCAGTTAAAAATAAGCTCAATGTCTGCAATTATACCCCAAAAACTTTGAATAAAGGCAAAACTTCGCTTAAAAGCAAGCTCGACGTCTGTAATAAGACCCCCAAAGCTGAATAGCCAATGAAAACCATCGAAAAATATTTAAATGTTTTTAAAAATTCACTTTTTGTGTAAAACTTTGGTTAAAGTATTGAATAGATGTTGATATTTAAAAAGCCGAACGAAATTAATTCATAGTCAAAGCGATATCGATCACTATATACTTGCTACTTTCGGCAGGTATAATCAGAAGTCAAGGTTAAAGGTTAGAGTGGATTTTATCATTGTGTGAATGAATATAAGTTTTTTATAAGTTTCTAAAGGTAAATGGCATAGTAGGAAGAGGAGTGATAAGTTTTTTTTTGTAATGTTTTTTTGTTTAATGGTGAGACGAGTATTAGAAAGAAAAAAGAGTTTTCTTTTTAATGTGAAGTATGTGAAGTATATTATAAGGAGGTTTTATTTATGGTGCAATATTTAAGAAAATTCCATAAATGAGAGTTTATGGTGATTATATTTAAGCATTTTGTTTATTGATATCATTTTGGATTTGGTGAATTTGGGTGCATTTGGTTTCAGATCTTGTGGATTTGGTTGCAGTCTGGTGATTGGAGAAAGATTTTTTTTGTCATCATGTCAAATTTGTTGGCTAATACTTATTTTAATGAATCCATGAAACTTGATGGATGAAATTACATGAATTAGAAATTGAAGTTGCTGACTATTTTACAAGGTTATAATCTGTTGTCCATTGTAAGTGGGGATGAGCCCAAACCCACTGTTGCAACTTATGTTCCAAATTGGGAGAAAAGGGGGACGAAAGAAAAGGTGTTGTTGCATATGTCCGTAATGGACAACATTATTCCTCACATCAGAGATTGCAAGACATCAAAGGAAACATGGGATATGTTGAAGGGTTTGTATGAAACAACAAATACAACCTGGATCTTTTTTTTTAAGACTAAGATTTTATCTATAAAAATGGAAGAAAATGAGAATATAAGTAATGTTGTGTGTCATGTCAAATATTTAAGTTATAAGTTAGGTGATATTGGTGAAAATGTGTCTAGTACTGACTTAGTCACCATCACATTAAATGGCTTAGTGCAAGATTATCGAATTTTTGTTTCAAGTCTTTCAGCTAGAGAGAAGCCCCCTACATTTGATGAATTGACATGAATTCTTCTACAATAGGAGGAGCGGATGGAAATCTTTAATTTGGGCTCCAATAGTTCAGATTTATCATTGGTAGCCAAGGGAAAATATCCATACAGAGGCAATCCATGGGACAAGAACAAAGGAGGCAAGTTTCAAGGAAAACAAAAAGGTATGACACAGTGTAAATTTCCAATACATGATAAGAGAAATGATGATTGTTATTATTGTGGAAAACCTGCACATCATTCTAAAGATTGCTATCAAAGGAAATATGCTGAGTCTAGGAAAAGAAACAGAAGGAATAATGGAAATTTTGTGGACAAAGACACCTCAATTAGTGATGGATTTAAAAATCTTAAATTGTTTGTTTCTGATGTTGCATTTTCTGTGGAAAATGATGATGTGAATGCTTGGTTCATTGATTCTCGTGCATCACTCCATATCTCTTGTAATAAGGAATGGTTTGATGAACATTACAAAAACATTGATGGAACATATGTTTATCTAGGAGATAACAGATCACTTAAATTTCAAGTTTTTGGAGTAATAGGTGTGAATTGGCCTAATGGACAAGAGAGATAGATCCATAATGTGATGTATGTTCCTGGTATCAAAAATAATTTAATTTTTGTTTCTACTATTGCTGATCAAGAGTTGAGGGTGGAATTTGTTAAATCATAGTGTGTACTGAAAGACATTCAAGATCACTACAAGGTTATTTATTTCCACAAGTACAAGAGTTGGAAGCTTGTATAAGTTGGATGCAACTAGGAAAAGTCATCAAGACAAACACAAAATACCATGTAACTATATTTAAAATGCCATCAAAGTTATTATTGTGGTTCATAAGATGACAGTGACAGTGACCTTCCTTTAAAGGTTTGGAAATAAATTAAAATAGATTATTATTATGGCCTTAGATACTTTAATCAAAGTAAATTGAGTGGTCGTAGGTAGCTCATTGTATTCTCCCTACATGTGGGGTATGATTTCACTGATGATACATTATTAGGATTGCGATTGACACTAGAGTTATGTTATGGGAACTTGCTTGTTTTTTCCAATTATTTCATTCTTGAGAGAAAATCCTCTGGCATCTAGGTTTAGGATTTATTGATAGCAAATGAAGTTATCCTACCTTGACTTCTCGGGAACACATTTATGAGGGTGAAATAAGGTTCTTGAGGTGTAACTGAGTTTCTTTAGAACAAATGAAACTGGCTTCTGGGATTCCTTGTGAACTTTTTGTGAACATATTTTATGGAGAGGGTGATCAGTTTAGCGAGGGTCATTAGAGGAGATTCACTGTAATCTGACTCCAGTTCCTCTTTTTAGCGAAATCCTGGCCTCCTATGAATTTTTCATGCTCAAAAATAAAATAAGGATAATCAGGAAAATGTGCTTGATGTGATATGGTAAATTTGTCCATCTATGTTTAGGCATAATAACCATAGCATCTAATGGTTGAAAACATGTTGAATTTATACTTAGGAAAGAAAAATGATATTCTACCAAAAACATTTATGTGTTTTTTTCCTCATAAACAACTTTGTTTGGCACATAAAAATTTGGTTTTACTAGCATTTTTTAAAAAGTTTGAAAATTGACCCTAAAAAAAAAATCATCGTTCCAGTATCATCACTTTTTCGTTTTGAAGCTATATTTTGCACGAAAATTTCATATAAATTTCGTAGTCACTTCCATTTTTAAAACATGTTCAAATCTGACCCCTAAAAAATAAAATCATCGTTCCAGTATACACACTTTTCATTTTTAGCATTGTTTTTTATGTCTTTTCTGGATTTTTTGGCCAGAGTTCCCGTTTCAAAGTTTACATTGTTAATACGTCCATAAGTTTTTAGAAATATACTTTTGGACCACATACAAAAATTTGACAGTTCAGACACCCTTCAGATTAGTTTATGGGCAAGAATTTGTGATGTCTATGGAGTACATCGTCCCTAGATTGAGGATCGCAACTTTTATAAATATGGTAGACCCTGACATAATGAATGAAATAATGTCGTAGTTGATTACTTTGGAGGAAGACATATTTATATTAGGATTTCATCAGCAGGTACAGAAAGTAAGAGAAAAGGCCTGACATGACAGACATATTAAGCAGAAGAAGTTCCAAGTAGGAGACCTTGTTCTCCTCTATGACAGTAAGTTTTTAAAATTTCCAGGAAAGTTCAAGATGCATTCTTTAGGCCCATACGTTATCAAGCATATTACTGATGGAGGCACAGTTCAATTAGAAAAGTTAAATGGAGAATTGATTCACGGAAAAGTAAATGGTAGAAGGTTGAAGTTGTACATGGACAAACCTGCCCCTACAACTTTGTTGTAAATAATAAAGAAGAAGAGTCTTAGTGCCACCTATAGTTGAAAGTGGGCACTGGATTATAAACTACTGCAAAGAGACTTGACATAGGAAGTTACTTCGCTATAGTTTGGATTATGTCGAAGTTCATAGGAGCTGTGACGTAAGACATGATGTTCACTACAATATGGATGTGTTGAAGTATGCTGGAAAAACAAAAATATGACTATTAAAAGGGAAAGTTAACGCTAAAAGACACATAAATTTTCATTTATGAGGACATATTGGCAAGATCCAAGAATAGATATGCAGTTAATGAACATAATTTGAACACAATATGAGTTAATGATGAGGTTAGAAACTCGAAATTGCTATACAAAGACACGTCCCGCCAAGATTTAACACTTTGCTGAATTGAGAATTCAAGTGTTGCTATTGTGAAGAAATTGTAGAGAATTTCCACATGAACATCCTTTCAACTGAAGAATTCATTTGTATATTCAACACAAAAGGCTTAGTTGGAGTTATGGAAGCAGCAACTGAAGCAGTAGTTGGTGCGCTTGCAACATCATTTGATATTCCGCAACATTTATCACTTGCAACAACATCATCACAGAAACAACGGAGATCTCCACAGAAGAAACCAACCAAGGAATAAAGAATAAAGAAGAAACAAGATAAGAAACTTGTCGAACCTCAAAAAGAACTCGAGCAAGTTAGAGATAGTGAGAAGCATAGCACTTATAGTAGATGTGATCTGAAAATGGGGCACTAAAGGCTTCTTGTCAAGCTTACAAGAACCTCTCCCACTTCCAAAGCTTAAATATTCCCAAGACCTTATGATTAACCATTTGCAGAATTAAAAAGTGCTTGAAAATAGGTGTATGCTTGTGTTTTGTCTTAAACTATTTATGTGTTTTAAGTTTATTTTCTTAAACTGATATAAAACATATAACAACAAATAAAGCAACAGATACAATGTAGAAACAAGCAATCACACATAACAACAATATAATATGGAGTTCACCCAAAATCTTGGGCTATGTCTCCTTGAGCTCTAGTCAACTCAATGAGGCTCTTTGGGATTATGGCTTAAGTCCTTTTACAAGCTCCATGCTCAAATCCATTGGTTTACACTGAACCTATGGGCTTAGAATGCCATCTTAGCCCTCTGGTTGTCCTCACTCTACAGACAGATCTAGACTTTTTTGGACTTGACTCCTTCAATAAGCGCTCTTAGCGATCTTGCTCTAGCTTGCACCAACTCCCTCAGAATCCTCTTAACTGTCTTTGGAATGCCTTCTTCTATCTTCAGCACACTCTGGACACCAACAATAGCTTGATCATTTTGACCCTTTGCTGTTTTGTAGCTTCACTACGGCTCCATGGCTCTTAGAAGTCTGTTGTGAGCTCTCTGGCTTTGGCTCTGGCTATAGCTCTGGCTCTAGCTCTCTCTCTGAGCTTCTCTCGGCCTTTGCGTGCCTCTGTATTTCACTTGACCTCCAAGTGACTCTCGATAACCTTCCAGCAACCTTTTTCAATCCTCTAGCTCCTACTCTGCAATTGTGCGCTTTGTGCATTTGTAACACGTCGGTTATAGTCCTCCATCATGGAAAACCTGACTATTCACCACAAGAGTCCATTTAAATGGAAAGGAATCATCAATGTGGGGGAATCCAATCATTTTGCCTTCCTCTGGTCGTGTCAGCCAAATAACGGAAATACACAGGAAAAACACGCAAAACACATCATGGGCCTTTAGCTCAAACTTCAAATATTATGGAATCGGCCCTATAAACTTATTGGGTCCATCCAAATATCGCTTATTGCTATCGCATGGCATAATGACCAAAAAGAACCTAATACACGGGAAATACATAAAAATCTCGTAAATCTAGACTTCAAAAGTTATGAAATCGTGACCATAATTCTTATCGGGTCCGCATTTTTATCGGCATATTGCAAGTCACAATCACAATGTGTATTGGCCCTGGTATCGGGGGTTCGCCGATCACCGATTGCCAATATCACCGATCGGCCCATTGGAACATCAGCATATCATTGTTGCAATGCCCTCGAGGGTCTTCCCTTTGGTCACCCCGATCGTTGATCCGCCAATTAGATCCTGACCATTGATCCACGACCTCTAATCCGATGGCTGACAATCCATTTCGGGCGCGTAATTTACGTGGGGATTAACCGCCCGAAAAAGCAGTTTCCTCTCTCCTCTGTCGTGCCACACATCATTCAATGTATGGATTTGGGCGAAGCCCATCCAATACCACTTACTGCTTGAGGCCCACCTGAAATACCGCTTACTGCCCTTTCCTTTCGGAACTCAAAAGGTTCACTTGTTTGATTTATAAATCTGTTGGGTCCGCTGAAGGACTTTACGCATGTTTTAAGTAGTTCAACCTTAGTTTATTGTGATGCAATAAAATAATGTGATGCGATGGGTTCTAAGGGTTTTTATATTTACAAATACATTTTCCCTTAAGTCCCATTTACATAAGAATTTGTCTCCTTTTCAAAGGACAAAGGCAAACTTCTAACTTCTTTTTGTGATAATTTCTTCATCCAAAGTCCATTTTATCCCATTCAAATTGTAGTAGATTCAGAATTAAAAGATCTACGCAATGGGACTATTTCCAAGAGCATCCTTGGAATTTCATTTTCCTCTATGAGGAACACTTTAGACTTAGAAGTCTATCCCAGATCCATTTTGGATCACACCTTCCCACTAAAGAACTTTTGGTATCCAAAAGACTGATATACTGATCTGAATAGTAAATGAGAGTAACAACACCCTCATCTTTCAGCCTCCATACACTTGCCTTGCGTAGTGTCTCTAAACCAAAGCCTTTGACCATTTTCCTTCCTAGATTTGCTGGTCCTCCTAGGAAGAACTGCTTTCCTCCTTCACTTCATGTAGAACTCCTGCTGAGATGGTCACAGAAGGTAGTTCTAACTTCTCTTCCTTGATCATTGATCCAAGGTGGCTCAAACAAATGTGAATTTACATCTACTTCACAATATTTTCATTTGTACCTGTTTGAAAAGCTGTCAACAATAATTGTTAACAACAACAGAAATAAAGACAACAACTAGATGGACTAAACTCTTGCTTCAACAGAAGAAACATATTTCACATCTTGTGAACACCTCCATGTCTTACATCTGCATACAAATGATGGACTATATAACAAGCCCACAAAACATGCCTTTAAACAAATGAACTTGCAAGTCAAGCATGTATTTTCATCTTTTCTACATGCTTTTCCAAAGATGAAACACTTCATCATTATCTCCATCTTGGAGACCAAGTTAACTTCTCCCAAGTCAACATTGCATCACATGCATTTCAAAGCAATCAACCCTGCAAGTTAATTACACATACATGTTCAAATACAAGGAAATCATCAGCATCCCTGCGTTCATGCACACCAAGCTTATGCATGCATTTCATCCTTCAACTTTCGCTTAAGAACATTGTACTTTCGAAGCTGAAATGAAATATAATGTTGCAGCAACAAAGTGAGTCTCCTACTCAACCTTTTTCCATTCACCATCTTGGTTAAAAAATGCAACTTGCATTCCATTAACAAAGAAATGAAAATAGATGCATCAATAGACATGCAATCTTAATTGGATAAGAATTCTAACCATTTCTTACCAACCCATTTCAAAGGTATTTCCTTTGTCTGCACATAAACATCAACATGTGAATCATCCTGAAACACATAATTTATGGAAACTTCCTTTCCATCCCTGCCATTCTCTCTTTCCACCTTTTTCAAGTTTCTTGGAAGCATTACTAGATTCAGAGTCCAACACCTTTCAGAAAGATGCCCTTGCTTATGGTAGTAAGTGCAACACATGTGCATCGTCTTGACAGCATGATTTGCCTTGTCCAATGGACCTTTGGCTTCTTTCTTCCTTTCCTTCAAAAGTTTATTTCATGTGGCTATCCTCTTCCAACATCTAGAAACATTATGGTTATCCAAACCACAAAAGGAACATGCAATTCTTTTCCCATATCTATGTGGAAATTTATCATGCTTTGAAAAATCAAAAGGAAGATGATTAGAACCAAATTTATACCTTTCTCTTTCACCTTTATTTCCTTCATGAGGAGGTGAAGCAAATGAAGAAGTGGCTCCCTTTGGAACACCATCAATCTCTTCAAGGTTGTTAGAGTTTACACAACTCTCTGGCTCAAGTGTGTGCTTCTGAACACCTGCATCCTGCAAATGATGTTTCAAGCTATAGCATTCCTCCTGAATACAATCTTCACACTCTTGAGGTAGAGGACCTGAAGCGAAACTCCTTCTTGGAACTGTTTCAATGGCCCTCATGGCAGCTTTGGAACTTCCTCCATAACACTGTCCATAGTCAAGACCCAAATACTTAGGCCTTTCCTCAACTATTATTGGCTCAACAATACCCTGTGCATGTTTACCCAAGCCTTTTCCTTCATAGCCCATCTTGGACATTAACTTGGAACTTATGCCTCTGGTATGTTTTTCAAAAGAACCAATATAAGCATTCTTAGAAGAATTTGAAGACAAACAGGAATGGTTTACCTCTTCTTCAAGCTGATACTTGACTAATGCTTCTTTGGAAACAAAGAGTTGTGACTCCAACTCATGCATCCTTTTCAGGTTCATATTTGCAATATGAAGTTGCCCCTTCATTTCCTACAATTTGTCAGAAAGCAACTACTTCTCTTCCTCCACGAAATTCAACCAGTCTCTAAGTATGCTGCTCTTCCTTCATCCTCATACATTTCTCTCACCTTGTCCATCACGATGAACAAGTCTTGCTTCATGTCTCCATCAAAGAATATTTGTGATGAAGGAGGAATTTGAGGACTCACTTGTAGAAGTTGTCATTATGCAAATGAGAAAAAGAACTTCAAAACAAGATTAACAAAGAGCTTATTCAAGCAACCTTTTGCAACAAACCTCTTGTGCTTCAAGGATTGCCTTGAGGTCCTTTGGGATAGAAGAATGCCTTCATCCCTTCTTCCTTCTTGTCCTTCCTAGACTGAGCTATCAATAGCTTTCCCTTCACCTATGCAAACTCAAACAATAGCCAGTCTGCAAACAAGCATACAGCCAATCAAACAATCAATCCTTGACTACCCAAAGACCTTTCACACAAGCAATCTTTGCTCTGTCAATCAAGCATTCTGATCTGATACCACTTGCTCTGGTATAACCAACTTTGATATCACCTTCTTGAAGGTGGAGTTAACCAATATTAGGTTCTAATACCACCTGATCTGAAAATGGGGCACTAAAGGCTTCTTGTCAAGCTTACAAGAACCTCTCCCACTTCCAAAGCTTAAATATTCCCAAGACCTTATGATTAACCATTTGTGGAATTAAAAAGTTCTTGAAAATAGGTGTATGCTTGTGTTTGGTTTTAAATTGTTTATGTGTTTTAAGTTTATTTGCTTGAACTGATATAAAACATATAACATCAAATAAAGCAGCAGATACAATGTAGCAACAAGTAATCACACATAACAACAATATAATATGGAGTTCACCCAAAAATCTTGGGCTACGTCTCCTTGAGCTCTAGTCAACTCAGCTAGGCTCTCTAGGATTATGGCTTACATCCTTTTACAAGCTCCACCCTCAAATCCATTGGTTTACACTGAACCTATGGGCTTAGAATGCCATCTTACCCCTTTGGATGTCCTCACTCTGCAGACAGATCTAGGCTTCTCTAGACTTGACTCCTTCAATCAGTTCTCTGAGCGATCTTGCTCTAGCTTGCACCAACTCCCTCAAAATCCTCTTAAGTGTCTTTGGAATGCCTTCTTCTATCTTCAACACACTTTGGACACCAAAAACAGTTTGATCATTTCGACCCTTTGTTGTTTTGCAGCTTCACTACGACTCCATGGCTCTTAGAAGTTTGTTGTGAGCTCTCTAGCTCTGGCTTTGGCTCTGGCTCTCTCTCTAAGCTTCTCTCAGCCATCCGCTGATCAGATCCCCACCGTTGATCCGACACCTCTAATATGACGGCTGACAGTCCATTTCGGGTGTGTAACTTACACAGGGATTAACCACTCAAAAAAGTGGTTTCCTCTCTCCTCCATTGTGCCACACGTCAGTCATTGTATGGATTAAGGCGGAGCCCATCCCATACCACTTACTGCTCGAGGCCCGCCCAAAATACTGCTTATTGCCCCTTTCTTTCGAAACTCAAAAGGTTTACTTGTTTGATTTATAAATCCGTCGGGTCCGTTGAAGGCCTCTGCGCTTGTTTTAAGTCCTTCAACCTTAGTTTATTGCAATGCGATAAAATAATGCCATGCAATGGGTTCTAAGGTTTTTTATGTTTAAAAACACATTTTCCCTTAAGTCCCATTTATATAAAAAATTTCCTCGTTTTCAAAGGACAAAGGCAAACTTCTAACTTCTTTTTGTGATAACTTCTTCATCCGAAGTCCATTTTAGCCCTCTCAAATTGCAATAGATTCAAAATGAAAATATCTATGCAATGGGACTATTTCCAAGAGAATCCTTGGACTTTCATTTTCCATTGTGAGGAACACTTTAGACTTAGAATTCTATCCAAGATCCATTTTGGATCAAGATGGAAATGAATGACGCAACATTTCCATCACCTCTCCCACCATATATTCTGTCGAGAAAACCGAGTGAAAAACCAGTGAAAGACTCAAAGGATGTGAAGCTAGCACCTTCATACCCCTATTTCCAGAATCAGTGCCATTTGTCGGAGAAATCCTTGGGAAAATTCCACATCTGAAGTTTGCAGACTACGACTTCAATGACAAAAAGAAATATCCATGGTTCACACCAGATTGATATTTGAAACAAGTAAACTACCCAAAGAGTGGTGTGACAAGGTTAGATCCGCAACAATGGGAGAATGGATTGGCAAAGTCAGGATTGATGAACATGTTAAATGTGTCGCACATCGGCAGAAGTCTGGGGAGCACGGATTGTGTGTGAAAGTTGCTCGTAATGGTGCACAATGGATTCTTATGGATTGGAAATAATATCCATATGATCCAATTTTGATATGGAGAATCACCATATATCCATATCAAGGGAAAAACCCTGCAGAAGAATTTGTTGGAAAAGATCAAGACCACACCATAGCAAACAACATGAAGAATAATTTTGGTCTGACAAAAGGAAAGAGGATATATGATATAAACTCAATCAGTGACTAGGAAGTTCGCTTCGTGGCACACATATTAGCTAGGAAGATCATGAGAAAGTTTTGGGCTAATGAAGTCCCTGTGTCGGTGGTTGCATTAGCTACGCAATGCACTAATGGGCTTTAGTACAATTGGGTTGAATACCTTTGCAAAGAATTTCTGGATGGTTGCCGCAAGGCCCAAGAGAAATATACCACATTCCATTATGCATAGTTGATATTGATAATTGCAATTCTACCATGGAGAGAGCCATAGGATTCACAGTTCCCTCCAATAGCTTCAAATGTTTGTGAAGCTGTGTGGTATGTGTTGTTGTGGTATACCACTCAACCATCGCGAGCAATGGAGAACAAAATGTTTTTCGTATTATATCAGCTGGACTTACATATGTTAGTGAACAAACACCCTATTATATCGCCGAGATTATATGAGTAGTATAGCTCTGCTACAAAGTTCAAAGCTGATTTCCATAAAGTATATATACAAGGATGTAGGGACACAAATAAGAAATAACATCCATTGCCATACTTAGTAACAACATATGATTTCCTCGCACATATACAATAGTGGCCCACAGAATGGATGACTCTGTTGGAGGCAGAGGCAAAAGATAGTGTGATAGAGGAGGACACCTCATAGCATGGTGAAGCAAGTGGAAAGGACAAAGATAAGGATGAGAAGGAATCATAGGAAGAGGAGAAATATGATGAATATCACCAGGATCCTCTTGAAGGAGATGAGAAAAATAAGGAATCTAAAAAGACAGAGGAAGAGAAAGTTTTCGCAGAAAAGAGGAAGGCACAAGGCGAAGCTGCCACGAATATCAAGAAGTTGCAAGTCTCGAATGAAGGCACAATGATGGTTGAGACAATTTTCATACTATACCGGTGAACTCTATAACTTAAGCGATGATTGATGGAAAAAGTGAAGGTCTAGTGGGACATTTATAGTGCCAGTTTGGCTACATAGGGGGATGCCAAGGAGATGCATCACCATTTTCCTTTCCTATTATGAGGAATTCGGTGAGAAACCTATAATTAAGAGGGTGTGTGTGTAATGCTTGCTCTGGTCGACTAACTTTGATATTACATTAGCCTTGATATAGCTTTAGGGCTCATACATTATTCTTTGAGGACCACTGGTTGAGAATTGAGTTATTTTTATTTGATTATGAGTGGATGTGATAATCATTGTGATGTACCAATTTGATGTAATGATGACGATGGTTGTGATACACCTGTTTGATGAGTACATGTAATCATGTTGATGAATTCATTAGGTTGTCTTATTTACATATTCTAAAAAATAGTTTCTTACTTATAGTTAAAGATTATGTTGATGATTATGTCATGATGATAATTTGGCATGTGCAGTTATATCAATGAATAACATTATTAGAAGATATTACTAGAGAATATTGAGAGTGGTAAGAGACCACCCAAATGCACCTGCATGTGATGAGTCAATGACCTTTGGTTTCATTTGTTGCAAACTATTGATACAAAAGTTTAAATTTAAAATTAATATTCTAATATGATTATTAATTGCATGATAGAGGTTGCAAGCACAAGTAAATTGCTTGGTCAAATGACTCAGACATGGGTGATGGGATTGTATAGGCCAAATGGAACTTCATCGGAGGGGTGGGACAACATCCTTATTTATACCACTAGAATTGATCCGAACTTAAACAAGAATGAAAAAAATTACAAATATAAACATAAATATAGAGATGCAACATAAATAACACTTCATTTCATTAATATCAAATATTGAAATATGCTTACAGACGGAATGGACATAAAACTAGCTCGGGTGATGGTAGCTTATCTCTGAGAAGAGTTTTTGTAGCTACATGCCTCTGAACTATGTTACAATGAGGCTCGAAGGCCTATTTATTATTGAGAAACAATAAAAAACCTTAAACATCCAAAAACCTAACCATAGGACATGAAACGCCAAAACTATGGGCCTTGTTTGCTAAATTGATACATCAACTTCCCGAGGTCATAACTTTGGCATACGATCTTCATTTGACATGAACAATCCCTCATTAGAAATATAAATCAAAGGAATACAACTTTCTCATGGAAAAAATCAATAAAAGACTCATGGTTTCCTTGGTTTTCCCAAAAAAACATCGCTTAGGGCCTCAAAACGGCTCCCGAAGTTCAGGACTCGAAAATTTGCCAAAAATAGTAAATTGTGCTACAATTAAGGAAACTGAAAAACTAAAATTTACAGTGGTGGGGGTCCAAGTGGAATAGGTAGGTGGCCACTAAAATCCACGTAGATCAGTCCTCCCCCCTAGGAATTAATGGTCCCCATTGTGTTGTGTGCCTCCATGAGATGGGGAAACTTCTACTAAACTTGGGCCCTAGTGAGCCACTTGTCTTGGTGCAGGAGTTGGATAGCTTTGAACCTGATATAGTTGGATCTTCTATAGGCTAGTGTTTTTTATTTGTGTGTCCATGATCCAATCAATTGTGGCTCGTTCCATGCATTCTGGGCTTAACTATGTTGGTGTAAGTTGCTCTGCAATGTTGGATGTGTCCATCAATGGTGGAAAGTATGGCCGAAGGCAGTGTACATTGAACACTGGGTGTAGACCAAGGAAAGGTGGAATTTTGAGATCGAAGGCATTGTCCCCTAAAACCTTGGTGATGGTGTATGTCCCATATCAGAGCAGACAAATCTTGTGGTGGGGTCCAGCGAGGCGCTCGTTTTACAAATGTAGCCAAACTTTGTCACCCACTTGGAACTTGTGTGGCACCCGACGTTGATCATGGAACTACTTGTACTTATCATTGGCTATGTCTAATATATTGTGGACCTACTATTGGATATTTTGAATGCACTCAATGAAGTTCTTAGCCTTGCCAACTTCAGACTGGACGTGAGCCAAAGCTACCTAAGTGGCCGCAAATGGTATGGCCACATCGATGGGACATAATGCTTGAAATTCCAACCCTACCTAAAAGGGGTTGTGGCCTGTTGAGCTATTGAGAGCTTTTTTGTAATTGTGTTGGACATAAGGGAGTCTTTCATTCCATGTGTGTGGATGATTTGAGTTGTACACACATAAAATGTGATGACCTCTGTTTGGCCATCAATTTGGAGGTGGAAGTTGTGGACTTAGTAAGTTTGGTATCTAGGATTGACCAGAGACTTGACCAAAATGCACTTAGGAATTTATTTTCTCGATCTAAGACAATGGACTGTGGGATCCCAAAGTGTACCCACACTTACTCAAATAAGAGCTTAGTGGTGGCCTCTGTTGTGATATTCTTCTTGCAGGCCACAAAAAAACAATTGTTGCATTGCTTAGTAGAAGGAAGGCCCGACATATGATCCATGGAGATGGATTCCCAAGGTAGACTAGGAGTGGACATTGGAGTATATAGGCCTTGCTTCTTGATGGTTGGTTTGGTAATGACACAGGCAGTGCAGGATCAAATGTACTTGCCAACATCCTAATGAAGGTTCGATCAATAAAAATACTTATGCAATACTTCCACTATTTTCTCTACTCCAGAATGTCCAACGAACCGACTATAGTGCGCCTCCCAAATCATATTGGAACACTCGCTTGAAGGAACACAGATGTGTCCCAAGTGGCATAAAAATGCATCCTAGAGGTGAAAATTTGGAGCTTTCTTACCTTCCAGGAGTGTCTGGTATGTGCTACCGGATTCTGGATCGCTCTTATTGTTACACAGTAAAATGTCACTGCCATCATGTCAGTCTCCCTACTGTGTTATAAAACTACATTCACCTAAGCTCATGCTCCTTGAAATGGCTAAAAACCCTCTTTGCCTAAGTTAATTGAATCATCGCGTCTGTTCATTAAATAACCGCGCTGACCAGCGGAGGCTAGTGTATTTGATGCGCTGCCAGCGCGGAAGCACACATGTTTTCCGCGCTGGTCCGATTTTATGGACAGCGCACCCTCCGCCGGTGTCCTTGAGCGCTGACTAGGTCTCCTCTATAGCTGATCTGCGATGCCAGCGCGCCAGCCCAGTTTTGCACCCGCGCTGATCCTGTTTGGGCGAATTTGTTCTAACAGCCAACCTTCCAGATCACTCCAGACTTGGTTGTTAGCATTGTTGAGGTC
>APFE030944677.1:0-44610 GCA_000404065.3 Pinus taeda
TTTTAAATTTAAAAATTTAAAATTTTTTTAATTAAAACAAAAGGAAAGTAAAGCCAACTAATCACTGATCAAGCAAAATACAGACAATAGCAAAATACAGACCATATACACTCTTTAGGACAAGTATAATAACAATTTTATGTGAGAGTAATAATAAAAATGTAAAGGCTAATGTTTGATTAGCTTTTTTTCTAAATATATATGATAATAATGATGATGGTGCTAGTTAACATCCACGGAAACTAAACATTGGTCTATCAAACCTAAAGAAACAAATTATTTATATATATAACATACCAATATTACATTGTCCAACCTAAATTTTTCACAGATATACATATACGTAAATTTGACACATATAACGCATATATACATATAGCTAACATTTTGACGTGCGAGCCATCGGAAAGATGTCAAAAACTAAGGATTTTTTTAAAATAAATATGTACCAAAATTACATTTCCAATATTCGAACATTTCTATGCGCGAGCAATTGGAAAGATGTAAAAACTAATGTTTCTTCCGAGAATAAGATGTAGCAACCCAAATTACATTGGCCCACGATATTTTAATTTGGACTTGTGTTTTTGTGGTATCTTCAAACCCACATAAATTTAATTTTCCATGATTTTGGTCTTTCAAATGGGTTTGTAGAAATTACTAAAAATACTTAATATAGGTTACAATGTTATTAGGAAATCAAATTTATCAAAGTTTAATAAGATAAATTAAATAGATAAAGTAGATTATAAAATGATAATTACATTATCATTTTTCCTTATTAATTAAGATAATTTAATTGACTAGTTAGAAATAAATCAAAAAACAAAATTAGTATTTTTAAATTATTATTTATGCAAAAGATGTTTAATCATTTTAATTTACTTAATTCATGTCAAGTGTAGTTTGGGTGTTAGGAGGGGTCACTATGTCATTATTATCTTCTCCACCGAAGCTCTTGTCTCATATCTAATAAGATCTCACGTAAAAATTAAAACGTAATATTTAACACTTAATGTTTGCCCTATTTAAAAATTAGTCTAATTATCATGCATAAGCACAATATAAATTTAAAATATAAAGAGATTTATGAATACTCAAAATTTAAAATATAAAGAGATTTATGAATACTCAAAAAAGTGGTATGGTAAATAAATAAAAAATATCAATAAACCACAGTTAGGTAAAAAAAAAAAAAAAAAAAACTAGAGGTATGGTAAATAAATAAAACCTCTTTTTATATTTAGTCCATAAAAGTCTTTATAAGGCAAATAAATGTTTTATTTAGGTGAAGTCCATGGCCAAATACCATATTTATAAAAGAGATATCGTCAATAAATAAACATAAAAAAGTATTACGAGATATGGTAAATAAATAACAATGTATTAAATAGGATTATAAATCAACATCTATTTATATACCAAGCCTATGGACCAAATACCATGGTAAATAAAAGAGATATGATAAATAAATAAAAATAAAAATAAACAAGAGGTGTAGTAAATAAATAAATAACATGGGCCAAATTATTATTAATACAGTACAAAAAACATTATTAACCCTAATATTAATATTAAATAATAATAATAATACTATTATTAAATCTAATATTCACATCAATATATACATATTAATATTACTTAAATTTAATGCTTGGATTATACATATTAAAAAATTGTTATATAATAATATATTTTAATATATCATGATATATATTAACTGTAGACATATATGGGAGGGAAGAACAAAGGCATAAGTGATAGAGGTGGAGACATAGGGGTAGTGACAATAGAGAGGTGGAGATAAACTAGAGGAGACGGGAGAGGATACATGAAGAGAGAGAGAGGGAGAGGAGTGAGAGAGGTAGAGAACGGTAAGAGAGGGAGAGGGAGACATAAATATGGAGGGGGGAGAGAGGAGAGAGGGAGGGAGATAATGAGGATTGGAGGGTAGGGAGAAAGAGAGAGAGAGATGGGGGAAGAGAGAGGAATGCAGGAGAGAAAGGGAGAGAGAGGAAGGATGAGAGAGAGGACTTGCAAGAGAGGAGGAGAGAGGGAGGGATAGAGAGATAGAGTTGGAGGGGGGAGAGAGAGGGAAGAAGAAGGACATAGAGAGTGATAAGTGGAGAGAGATAGAGGGAGTGACAAGGGGGAGATGGAGAGACATTTAGTATTTTTAGGGGTGAGATAAAGAGACAAAGAATGAGAGATAGAGAGAAGGGGGGAGAGAATGAGACAAAAGGAGAGAGGGAGGGATATAGTGACATAGTTGGAGAGAGAAAGTGATAGTGATGGGGGAAGAGAGAGTATTGGAGAGGGGAGAGAGAGAGAGAGAGGGAGGGAGAGAGAAAGAGAGAGAGAGAGGGAGGAAGAGAGAGGGATGTAGGAGAGAAAGGAAGAGAGAGGAAGAATGAGAGAGAGAGAGAGAGAGAGAGAGAGAGAGAGTGATGGGGTAAGAGAGATGGAGGTAGGAGAGAAAGGAAGAGAGATGAAGTACGAGAGAGGGATGGATAGGGAGATGGAGTTTGAGGGGTAGAGAGGGAGGGAAGAACAAACACCTAGAGAGTCAAAATTGGAGAGAGAGAGAGAGGGAGAGATAGTGTGTATGTTCGGGGGTGAGATAAAGAGACAAAGAAGGAGAGATGCATAGAATGTTATATACCTAGGCGGTAATATGGGGTACCGAGGGAGGTACCCAAGGTAATAATGTAATAATGGGATGGGCCATAGTAATAAATAAGGTGGTTAACACATGTCATGTAAGGGACCACAAGTAGTTAATAATAATGTAAGGGGCCCATGGTATTAGTTGATGGTATGAGGAAACCATGGTAATGATGCATGGTATTGTAGGTATGAGGCCTATATAGAGGCTAGAGACTCCACATGGAGAGATATGAAGAGAAGTATTATTGTATGAACATGCATATGGCTTGTGGAGTATTCCCCTTCCTTAAGGAGTGAATGTGTGGTGTTGCCCTACCATAAGGGTTTGATCAATAAAGAATCATTTCATATTATTCTTGGGTTTATTTGCATTATCTTATATTTTCATATCAAATCTATAATATTCTTGGGTTATATCTACAACAAGTGGTATTAGAGCTATAATATTTCAGGTTTATATCTACAACAAGTGGTATCAGAGCACTTTCTTGGGCACAAAAGTGGAGAATTTTGTTTTTACTTTTTGCAGGATTTCAAGGGCGGCGAGTTTTCATATCAGATCTGTACTTTTTGGTTCACGATCTGCAAAATCTGATTGTAGATCTGTATTCTTTGTGAAAAAATAGCCGATTTCAAAAAAAAATCGGTCAAATCGGAGTCTGGATGAAGGAGATATCGCTGATTTAAAAATCAGTGGGGTTGTAGATAATTTTTCAGGGCAGCGAGTTTGCGGCGCTAGAATATAGACGTCCTGGTGCAAGATCTACAAGATCTAATTTGAAGATCTGGAATCTTGGGAAAAAAACACCCATTTCACAAAAAAACAATCAAATCGAATCGGAGTCCGGATGAGGGAGAGAAAATATCGTTGATTTAAAATAAGTTTTTTTTTTTTTTTTCAGAAATTTTGGGTGACGACGGGAGAGTAGCAGCGCAGATATGGAATTCCAGTGCCTGGATCAAGATTTCTATCACTTGGGTAGATGCAGAATGATTGTTCCATTTCTAAAAATAGGTCATAATAAGGATTCTGAGCAATATTGACGAAACTGTGACAATTTCAAATTTTCACCATTTTTTTTCAAAACCCTCTTTATGGATTCTAGCAAGGTTTTATTATTTATAGGAAAAGATAATGGTCCGACTATTGAAGAATACATAAAATAACAGAAGTGGTTATGGAACAACCGTTGGAAATGGTGGGTAGTGGCACAATTTAGAGATGAGGCGGCCACATGGTGGGGAATACTTAACCAACAGAAATGTTCCAACCTGCCCGATGAAGAATTTGAAAAATTACTTTTAGACAGGTGGTCTCATGCCAGAAAACAAGATAAGGAGAAACATGTGGGGCTATTTCCTACTGGTATATATTCATTGCAGGTTCATGGATTGATTCAGAAAGAGACGATCATTGTTTCCATAAATCCTAGTTGCAAGCATAATTTCATCAATGTTAATTTGGCAAAAAAAATGCAAGTTCCAGCAAAACAAATTGAAAATACACAGGTTGATGAGGAGGATGTTCAAATTTATAAGGATTTGAAGATTTCTATGGATAAGTATGTGTTGCATGGTGATTTTTATACTTTAGAGATGGATAATGTGGATGTTGTTTTGAGATATCCTTCGATGGAATCTGTGGGTACTATCAATATTAATGTGCAGAAGAAATTCCTGAAGCTCTGGTATAAAAAGAAAAAATTACATTACAGGATATTTCCATTAATAAACAGGTAGAGTCCAAGGAGGCTGAAGCAGAAGATGTTCCAGGGTCCGACATATTAGATGATGAGCCAGTGATGATAGACAATCAAACTCAAACAGAGGTTGAAGCAGAAAAGGTTACAGGTGCTGATAAATCAGAGGAGGGCTCAGTGGTTGAAGTCATATTGGAAAAGAAGACACCACAACAGGCACCACAACAGGGTGAATTAAAGAAAAAGACACAGTGAGTTAAAACTTCAACATATCATCACCCACATCACCCCGCAAGACAACCATCAAGATGGAAACCAAGTGGTCACAACCCCCGTCTCACAGATAGCGAGGAGCGAAGATCCACCTACTACACATCAACACAGAAGAGCTACCACGGTCAACCTCCATCTCAAGCACCAGCGCAATCGAGGGTTCACCTTTCTCTTGGATGGCTAGATGCACGTGCATGGTATCAGTGGACTATTCTTTTGAGTAGATCTTATTATTTGTGTTCTTCCCATGTTTCGGGGACGAAACATGCTAAGGGGGGTGGAATGTTATATACCTAGGGGGGGTAATATGGGGTACCGAGGAAGGTACCCAAGGTAATAATGTAATAATGGGATGGGCCATAGTAATAAATAAGGTGGTTAACCCATGTCATGTAAGGGACCACAAGTAGTTAATAATAATGTAAGGGGGCCCATGGTATTAGTTGATGGTATGAGTAAACCATGGTAATGATGCATGGTATTGTATGTATGAGGCCTATATAGAGGCTAGAGACTCCACATGGAGAGATATGAAGAGAAGTAGTCTTGTATGAACAAGCATATGACTTGTGGAGTATTCTCCTTCCTTAAGGAGTGAATGTATGGTGTTGCCCTACCTCAAGGGTTTGATCAATAAAGAATCATTTCATATTATTTCTGGGTTTATTTACATTGTCTTATATTTTCATATCAGATCTATAATATTTCTGGGTTAGATCTACAACAAGTGGTATCAGAGCTACAACAGATAATGGATCATGACGTTTAGATTCTAGAACCATGCACACACACAAGCATGTAGGGGGTTCTGGGCTTGTGTTTGCCTAAACTTAGTCGTAATGAGATCCCCACAGAAAACATGTGAAAGCTGCTGCAGGCCACGAAGCTAGGAAAATAAATATAATCACCTATAAAAAGCTTATAATCTTTACATAACACAATGCACACCAGAGTCTCAGAAATAGACTTTACCTTCAGTTTCACAATCGTATAATCACATCCGAAATAGTTATCACAGATATAAAGGTAGTTCATGCATTGATTATTAGCTTAAGGATAAATAGATGTTTCAAATCTCTATAAAAGTTTGCATATGGGCAGGTAGTGGCAAAACTAGAGTAATGAGAAACTGTTCTTATCCATGTAGTATGAAACTTATCATTTATAGCTGCAACAAAAATCAGAATATGAAATGGAGGTGCTGAAAACTACAAATTCAATTCATTGTTTTGCTCACACAATGAGCTAATTTTATCCTGAAGAACATTAAAATTCAAAGAGATTTCCTGTTGTAGGAGTTTTTCACAATGAAAGAACAAACAAAAAAGCTTTGTTGCAACCAAAAATTCAAATAAAGCTGGTATCAAATAAAGGAAAAAAGTCCATAACAGAAATTTACTAGACAAACAATAGTAAATATTAAAAAAAATTGAATCACTTTACCTGAAAGAAGTTGATGGGCGAAAGCCGAATGATTTTTATCATTTGCCATAGCTACCACAAAAGCCAAAGCTTTGTCTGGAAACGCCATCCTAATTGTGCTTGCTAAGGCTTTGGCAGATGCCTCTGTGTGCGCTGATACAAAGAACACAATACATTATGAACAAAACCAATATATCATTGTCACCAATGACATAAAGCAACGTTTCTATGAGAAATACCTCCATCAAGAATAATCGTTGCTCCATCTACACCAAGCATCTTAGCTTGTGCAGGTGTCAGAAACTGACATCTTCCAAGTAGATATGTACCCTCCAGTCCGGCACGAATTGAGTCATCTGATATTCTCCAACCTGGCAATGCAAGTGAGACAAGTTTTTACTCAGAATAGAACTTTAACAAGAAAACTGGTATTACATTTCAAGCAATTTCACATCACTGTTATACTAAACTGTAAGATAGCCTGATAAAAATATGCCATACAAATTCAAAGACAATGCTATTAGGATGTTAATGCAATATGTTGTACTCCAAGACATCCACTTTAAAATGCAAGGTCAAAACCTCTATATTCATATGGTGGGCTACCAGCTATATCCTAGCTTATACTTGGACGCTGAGATTTGGGAGAGTTGTTTTCTCCTTCCTACTCGCTTTTCTGCATGATTCTGTTTCTCAGCCTGGGTGTAGCTTCAACAAACTATCCCGATCATACTGTATAGTTTGAGGCTTGAGCAGAGTCTACTCGTATTAAATATAGCTTCCCTTTTTCTTTTATTCTGATTGTGGCAACATTTTGTGATCAATACTGCCATATTTTTCTGCAGTGACACATTGTTTGTTGTTACCCGGTGTAGACAAGCTCCTCCCATAACCCTTTGGTCTCTTTCATTATCTCATTTCAGCCTTTAACTAGTATGTATTCAGTCTTGTGTTAGAAACAACAAGTTTATAATTTAAATATTCCAACTGGAAAATTATATATATATATACACACACACACAAAAGAATAATTGAATCATTGACTGATAGACTGATGACTTACAATAAAAGGTGAGTCCTGAGTAATAAATACAGTTCAAGGGGATATGTTCACCAAGAGACTTGCCTTTAATTAAGCAAGAAATTTTATTATTATTATTGTATTTACAGTTTATTGATGCATATGTATATAACCTTGTCATCTTTCTCAAAACATTTTGTCCTTGAAGTGGTCTTCAAAACGCTTTGTCCTCGAGGCAGTGATAAGGTTATTGTTTTGGATAGGATGCATTTATACTATTCAAATTTCATGTAGCTTAAAAACCCCTTAACATAGTGCCCTTCTTTACAGATATATCTCGATCCATAATTTTCAAATGCCGACCTCTCAACATAATCACAATCTAAAACATCTGATAGAGCAACCTTATTTCTGCATGTTGGTGGGCCGCTGCAATTATGGTCACACTCATACACCACTACCTTAGGTTTAATGAGTGTCCCATTTCCTTTGCAACATAATTGTGCTTCGTTGCTTCTAGCACAAGGACAAGTCTTACCATCAGTACACGGTTTATTAATGGCTACCTGTGGCAGTGGAACTTCATACATTGAATGATCATTGTTCACAACAGTTTCCATTTCACTAGTCCTATAGTAAGGAGTGTCTTTTGGTATAGCATTAAAACTGTGGCCTAATATGATCATATTCTTAAAATTGGCAAGTGCCCAAGTTACGTCAAATATATACAAATAGTTGTATAGTTTGCAATCAGTAGGAATGAAAAATGTTGAAGTAAATGTCAGATTATAATGGTCAATTAGATATTAGACATAGGCACTAAGAAAGTGTAATGTCCCAAATATAAATTTAGAAGAAAATTGTTTCAAAAATTTTAACCGCCAACTCCATAAACAATTTGCACAAAATGAACCACAAATTTCGTGGTAAAACAAGAAATATAATCTGCAACTGAAGAGTTGATAAGACAAAACATGAGAAAGAACTCAGCCTTATTTTATAGATGTAAATAAGTTGGTACAAAGATCATAGAATATGGCTGAGGTGATGCCCTCAAAATATCAACAATAATGTTGCAGCGGGCCTCCAAAACACTGATCTCCTGAAATCCCCTGTGAATTCTGAATGAATTCACCAAGGGGAGAAATGTGTTCTCGCCCACTCTCGCTGAATCACACGAGGGTTTTCGTCCTTGGGCTACAACTGAAGCAGAGAACTCAATTCTCCAACTCTCAACAAAGACAAATGCTCAATTCCACGATGTCCCAAATGATCTCCTCCTCCTTTTAAAAACTCCATAGATAGACCTCCAAGGCTCTAGAAGCATCCTATTTTATTATTTTATTATTATCCAAGAAGCTCCTCCTTGAGTGTCTGAAGTGACTTTTTAATTTATTTAAGTCACTTTTGGCCCTTTCCTCTAAATCAATGTTTTCCCTTTTTAATTAAAAGACTAATTAAAGTCATTTTTAAGTTGGGAAAATGGTAAATTGCCCACCATACTCTCTCCGGCCACTGAAAAGAACTTCTCAGCATCCCATCCTATAAATATTCTCATTCTAGTTCCAATGAACTATTACACAAAGGTGTTCCACCAAATATTTCTATTGGAATGCCACTTGAGCGTAATTAATTAACTTATGCCCAATAATAACCTCGTTTTACGGGAATTTTCAGAAAGCCACAGAACTAGAAACAAGTCATGCAGAACTACTCATGATGATGAATATGCCAAACGAATGTCGTCAGATCCCATAAAAACTCCTCAAAACTCCACTGGGACCCCTGATGACATAATCCTACTCCTGTGACCTGGTCATCCTGTGCCCCGGGAATCCACCCTGGCTGTACTATAGAGGAAAATAAAAATGGGCACATTACGGAGAGTCATTTTTACTCTAAGTTATTTTATGCTTTATTGCACTTTATTGTGTTTCTCGATCCATCCCACATTCATATAGTGGATTGACTCAACTAGTTTGTAACCCTTTATAAGAAAGCTTTTGTTTCCTCATTATGAATACAATCTTGGTTTCCTTTATGTATTTGTGTTGGCATGATATAGTATCAAAGACCAACATTCTCGAAGACATTTCAACGATCTCAAGCTTTTGAAAGACAAGGTCTCCACTCTTATGACTATTGAAATTTCTAAGTATTACCCGTTAGAAATTTTATCTGTATTCTCTAGTTTATTTCGCCTACTTGTTTAATTACTAACAAGTTATTTAACCATATAAACACTGAAATAAACACAATACAGTCTCAACCATCAACAGATCAACAACTGAAAGAAATAGACAAACACACAAGGGACACTGTTATTTTTGGACAATCGTCCTCGGAAAAACCAACTTTGG
The DNA here is from genome assembly GCA_000404065.3 of Pinus taeda. Taxonomy (NCBI): domain Eukaryota; kingdom Viridiplantae; phylum Streptophyta; class Pinopsida; order Pinales; family Pinaceae; genus Pinus; species Pinus taeda. Next base: position 9,444 of record APFE030944677.1, read on the forward strand.
AAAACCGGTGCAGCAGTTCTGAGGGTTTTATTATTAAACATCTTTTATTGACTACAATGGGTGCCAAACTAGCTCATCGACAAAGACAAACAATCTGGTAGTAATACCTCTCTTCGGAAGCAGATATTCTGAAATCTGCCCCACGAAACCCTCTGTGTCAGCCCTATGAGACTCTATGCAACCTCTCTGTGTGAAAATTCTATCACTGCAGCAACTGATTTATTTTTCCTACTTATTCCACAATAAGTTATTTATAAAATTACTTCAATAAACATTAAAATAAATACTATTGCAGATATCACACCGTAATACAGAAAAAACATATGCACAAGCATTAACACATTGACACCGTTGACCACTATGTGTCAACTACCTATAGTAGTACACTCCCTTTTTTCGCAAAACAGTAACGCTTGATCGTCGTATCCGTGCCATTCGACTTCCATCATCAGCTTGATCGTGTTATGTTATAAACCCAGTCTGCATGTCTAAATTGTAAATAATCTTAGCAGATCTGAGTCATGTATGTAAATTGCCTAGGAAACCTAATTTTCTAGTGATAATCTACGTTCCAGAAGGTTTTTTGTCTCACCGATCCATGATCGGCAAAGTTTTCCTTCAGCCTAACCCCAAAGCCGGAATGGATTTTGTCATTAGAATTTTAGGGGAATCCTAGTGTGTTGAGTCAAGTTTATGTAAAAGTAATTTGGAGATAATTCTAACTATTTGGTTAGATTATTGCAAATTGCTTGATCTGCTAGATTATGTTTATGTCGCAAAACTGGGTAGTCTATGAGGGTCTATGTCAAATGGGTTTTCCCCCTTGAAATGTAAAATTGTAAGGGTCGTGATGTAAAGTGTTTTGAGGGTTAGAAAATAATTAATCCCCTCGTAAGTCCTAAATCCTAGGTGTTTTTTCCAAAGGCTAGGTTAGAGGGTCCAGTAAAAAATAAAAATTAAAAAATAAATTAAAATAATAAAATTAAAAAATTAAAAATAAATGAAATAATAAAATTTAAAATAAAATAAAATAAAATTTAAAAAATAGATAAAATAATTTTAAAATAATAATAAGTCAAAGTTTTGAGGAAATAAATGCAAGATTTTAATTTTTTAATATATTAAAATGCATTTAAAATTTTGACAGATGAGGTCCGCAAGGGGTAGCTCAAGTGGCAATGGCCATGGAAATGAAGTCTCACTGAACCGGAGATCTTGGGTTCAATTCTTGTGCTACCCTCTCGAGATATGGGGTGAATAACGGACATGTAAAAACTCGAAAATGAGAAGGTCCTACCTAAGCTTACAAAAAAAAAAAAAAAATTGATAGAGATTAAAAAAGATTTTGATCCTCATCGAGGGTCGAGATCACTTTGACATGGATCACTCGAACTAACCGTTGGGAATTTTTCCTTTAAGTAGGGTGTCAGGGGTCATTTGAGATCATTCGATCTGTGAGCCTTGTGCTGAAGAAAACTCTCTTGTAATTTTTTTCTTGTGCAATAAAGGACTTTGGGGTTGAAAATCTTGCTAGTGTTACTCTTCTGAAATGTTGTAAGATGTTCATTTTTCTACATAAAATTTAACTTCAGCCATTGGTAATAGCTTGACGAAGAGTGATGTTGAACACAAGTATCTTGTTTAGTCACTAGGGTTTGAATGGTAATAGAATTTCTGAAAAAAATGGCAGGTATTTCCATTGGATTTGGATTTTAGTACCGATTTTCCCCTCTTTATTGATAGTTGAACCAAACTATGCAGGAAAATCTAGATTGAGAAGATCAACGGGTGTTTGGGGAAGTTCTTGGCTAAACCAGCCAACTCTCAAATAGCACTTTTTTGAAGAGCCCAGCGAGTTTTAATCCCAGGCAATTTAAATTCATTTCTTCTGAATACATGAGGGGTTTTCTTGAGCATCTTATAGTAAATCTAAAATTCTGAAAATATTTCTGTGGCATATTGACAAATCTAGCTATTTAGAGCTTCTGAGCTATAAATATTGTAATTGTTTAGTTGGTTTTAAGGTTCTTAGTTTTATTTCTTGCACATTTCATTTTTGGGTGTTCGGTTTTTGTTATTGCAGATTGCAGGTCGAAGGATAACTTTTTGTCTGAAGATAGATCTAGGCCCTGGGGGTAAGATCTGGCCTCAGGATCAGTTCTGGCAAGGATATTTACTTCAGATCTACAAAAATTCGTGGGGTTTTCAATCCTAAGCAACTTATCTCTAAATTAAATTTTCTGAAAAGGTTCAAGGTTTCCAGCCCTGCTGTCTGCTCCAATTTTCATAAGACCCCGCAGCCATATCCATCATAGCTACTCCATCGTGTAGGTTTCAATTGCCTTCTCCACGCCAAACAGTAGTCACCTCCACACTACATCCTCTCAATGTCCCTCACACTACCTGTCTCCGTGTTCCCTGCCTCCATTCCTAGCCCACGTCTTCTTCTCCCACCTATGTAGCCTTCGAAACCTATCTCCGTTGCCTATCTGCGTCCATATCGAACTTCATACCCCTCACTCGAGCTCCTCACGCCTTTTATCTGTCGTCCAGGTGTCTGCATCTCTTTTTTGACTTGATCTCTCCTCCACACAGCCTTCGAAATCACTGCCCCCGCATCCAAACCTACAACATATTCACACACTCCTTCCCTCACTCATAGCTCTTAGCCTCCATCATTGCCCCTTCTTCTGTCATTGTTGTTGCCCATCCATTATGTCCTCTGTTTGCTGCTCCAAACCTATATCACGCTGCTACCAATCCTCCAGCAAACCCGCAGGTTGAAAACCCTCCACACTGCTCTCTCTCTGCCATCAAACTTCATCGAGCCTGCAAACAAAACAAAGCGTTGGATTTTCTATTCTGTCATACGCAAGTTAGGGTAACACATTTTTGTTTAGTTTTAGTTCTAGAATTATAATTTTTTAGTTTTATTTATTTAGATTTTTAATTTTCACCTTTATATATATATATATATATATATATATATATATATATATATATATATATATATATATATATATGATCAGGTGTTAGTGGTAGCTTTAGTTCATTCCTTTTTTATTTTGATCTTAGTTTAGTATAGATTAATTTAGTTAGCGTATGTTTTCTTTTTTATATGTAAATATAAATAAATAATAAATTCGATTTTCAGAGTTAGACTTTTTATTTATCTCCTTTTGCTTTAAGTTCTAGTTTTTTTTTAGATATTTTTAGGTTTAGCTTTGTTTTATTCATAAAAAATAAAATCATTAAAAAAATAAAAAATCCCAAAAAACATAAAAAGTTAGTCCTTAGGCTTTTATTTAGAATTTTTCCTATAGTTTAGATTTTTAGACTTTAGTTTTCTTTTATTTTAAACTTAGAATTTCTATAAAAATTTAAAAAAAATTGAAAAGGATTAACCAAAAAACTGGAAGTTCATTTTTGTCTTTTGTGGTATTTATGTTCCACTTCTCTATAGTTAAATACGCTTAAATGTTTATTTAAAGATTAACTATTGAAAAGTGGTGAATCATTGCGTGAACTAATCAGCATTTAAATTTTATGGTCATATAAAGCATTTGATTTTTTAGAAATTTAATTGTTGGATCATTATTAAAGCATTGTGAGTTGATTGAATAGCTTGTATTGCTTGGGATATTTGATGATAGGTGATTGTTTTACAAGGTTCATATTTCTGCAACATTTAATAAATAATCATTTAATCATTACCTCCATAAGGCACTGGTATATTAATTTCTAAAATCAATCAGGTGCTAAATTGCCTTGCTATGTCTCCCAACCCAACTGGTCCACAGTTGGTCTTCCTTTATCCCATAGGGTCTACCCCCCCTTAGCCTCGGGAGACAGCTTAAATGGAGAGATCAGGGATCAAGGTGACAGCCTCCGGTCTGAGCATTGTTGCGCTGCCCAGACAATCTGTGTGACAACATTTTTTGGCGCCACTACCGGAGATAGAGTTTTTCCATCCTTGGTTTATCTGACAATCATCTTTCATCTTTCTCATCTCTCATTTGAGCCGGCAAGGTCAACATTTTTTGGCATCAACTCATCTTTTCCACCATTCATTAGCCTGTCAAACAACCATCATTCTTTGGCATCATTTGATCTTTTCATCACCCTATCTTTCGTCATATCAGCAACTACTCTTCAGTTTGTTTCTTGTTTGGGTGGCAATTCCAATTGTTTTTATTTATTTTTCCCAGACAAGAAGCCTCCCTCATATCTCTGCTTGTTTGCTGCTTTTTGGACGCTAGAGTTAGATTCATGTTCAAGTGGCGACTCCACTTCTTTCATCTCTTGATTTTCTTGAACCAAGATCTCTCTCTATCATCCATTTGGTCCCTCATTATTCATCATGGATTATTCGTTTAACCCATGTCATTTTACTGATGATCTTCATGATGTTCCAGAAGTGGCCATTTCTAAATTACCTTTGCTGTCAGGTGGTGATTCGGTTGCTATTAGAAAGCATTTATGCAAGTTTACTCTTATAATGATCATGTATTGTAGATCTCCTCAGTATAATCATGAAGATGTCAAAATGTGTTTATTTGTCCTTTCTTTAGAGGATGATGCTTTGAATTGGTTTAATAATTGTCCTGAAGATTCTTTCACTTCTTTACAAGACATTTTCAATGCTTTTAAAGATAGATATGGTTATCTAGATAGCTTGCCTTGTGCCCCTAAAATTGTGCAGCAAAATGAAAGTAATCTTATGAAAGGTCCAGCTATCGATGAAATATTTCAAGACAATTCTTCATATCAGAATGTGCCATCCACTTGTACCATTCAGAGACAAATTGTAAAATCAATGTCAACAATGAAAGGGAAAATCATAAGAAAATTATAGAAGAACTAATGCGGCTGCTAAAAAATATGGAGATCAATCAAACTAATTACGCCAATGATATGAGAACTTTATGCACCCACCAGGAAAAACGTGATAAGGAGATGCAAAACATGAAAATTAAACACTCTGATCACGTATCCGACATGCAAGGTCAGCATGATAAGGTAATTGAGACCATGAAAGCTAATCATGATAGGGAAATTAGTTCTATGCAAAACAAGTTATTAACTATGGATGAAGAAATGACTATCATGACATACATCATAATAATCAGTTATCTACCATGCAAGAAAATCATAAGAAAGAGATAAACTTTATGCAACATTGTTGGATGACCATAAAGTCAAAGGACAACAAAGTAATAAAAGATATGGAAGCCAATCAAATATGTCTTCAGAATAAGTTACTGACCATGGAAGAAGACCATGCCAGGGAAATCAGTGCTATGAAGGTTGAACACTCCAGTCAGATGGATGCCATTAAAATACAGGTTCAAAAATTTCAACAGCGGTTGGTGTGTGAAAGAAACCGGGCAACGTCAATAGATCAAAAGCCTCTTTATCTGCTGCAACAAGCTCCATCTTATTATGAGGTCCTCTGTTCCATTGAAAAGTGGCTAATTGAAGGTCACCTGGATAAAAGGGAAATTAATAATCAGGTTGATGCTCACACTGCTAATCCACCAGTCATAGAAGATCAAGTCATAACTCATGGCACCTATGAAATTGATCCATCATCCTTGACAGAGCAGATGCAGAATGAAGAAAGACATCTCACGCATATCTTACATACTTCATCTAGAGCTTTGAAAGTTCCACATCATCAGTGATACAACCTGCCACAAAGAAAAAACGCAAAAGAAAGAGAACAATAAGAAGATTTGATGCATCAAATGGCCACAAGCAACTTGATTTTCGGATAGGAAAAAGTCCTACCGTATGCAGAATTGGACATGGCACATCCGAGAAGTAGCTAACAGATTTGCCTGAAAGCAAGCAAATGCTCAGTATACACTATATTGAACACATCTGATGCCATGGGGCATCCTCTATATTTCTAACCCTACTCCTTGTTTTTTCAACATTTTCATTTATGTTTTAGGGTTAGATTTACTTTTCATGTTACTAGATAGTTAATAAATGAAGAGCTTATATCTTTCCTGTGCTTAATGTTATATGATGATTTTTGGATGGACGCTACTTATGTTTTATTATGTGTTGCGTGGATGCAAATTCTGGATTCTCACATTCCTACAATGCAGCAACGTGTCCCCAAGTAGAGCCAAATGTTGACCACTAGGTGTCAACTACCCATAGCAGTACACTCCCTTTTTTCGCAAAAGGGTAGCGCTTGATCATCGTATCTATGCCATTTGACTTCCATCATCAACCTGAACGTGTTATGTTGTAAATCTAGTCTACATGTGTCAATTGTAGATAATCTTAGCAGATCCGAGTCATGTATGTAAATTGCCTAGGCAAACCTAATTTTCTAGTGATAATCTACGTTCCAGAAGGTTTTTTGTCTCACTGATCCATAATCGATAGAGTTTTCCTTTAGCCTAACCCCAAAGCCGAAATGGATTTTGTCATTAGAATCTTAGGGGAATCCAGTGTGGTAGGTCGAGTTTATGTAAAAGTAATTTGGAGATAATTCTAACTATTTGGTTAGGTTATTGCTAATTGTTTGATCTGCTAAATTATGTTAGTGCCGCAGAACTGGGTAGTCTATGAGGGTCTATGTCAAATGGGTTTTCTCCCTTGAAATGTAAAATTATAAGGGTCATGATGTAAAGTGTTTTGAGGGTTAAAAAATAATTAATCCCCTGATAAGTCCTAGATCCTAGGTGTTTTTTCCAAAGGCTAAGTTCGACGGTCTCGTAAAAAATAAATTAAAATAATAAAATTAAAATTAAAATAAATTAAAATTAAAAATTAAAAAATAAATAAATAAAATGAAAAAATAAATAAATAAATAAATTTAAAATAATAATAAGTCAAAGTTTTGAGGAAATAAATGCAAGATTTTAATTTTTTAATATATTAAAATGCATTTAGAATTTCTACGGATGAGATTAAAATAGATTTTGATCCTCATCGACGGTCGAGATCACTTTGACATGGATCACTCGAACTAGCCGTTGGAAATTTTTCCTTTAAATAGGATGCCAGGGGTCATTTGAGATCATTCGATCTGTGAGTCTTGCGCTGAAGAAAGCTCTCTTGTAATCTTTTTTCTTATGCAATAAAGAAAGACTTTGGGGTTGAAAATCTTGCTGGTGTTACTCTTCTGAAATGCTGTAAGATGTTTCATTTTTCTGCATAAAATTTAACTTCAGCCATTCGTAATAGCCTGATGAAGAGTGATGTTGAACACAAGTATCTTATTTAGCCACTAGGGTTTAAATGCTAATAGAATTTCTGAAAATAATGGCAGGTATCTCCATTGGATTTGGATTTTAGTACTATTTCTTCCCTCTTTATTGATAGTTGAAACGAGTTGTGCAGGAAAATCTAGATTGCGAAGATCAACGGGCGTTTGGGGAAGTTCTCGATTGAACCAGCCAACTCCCGAAGAGCACTTTTTTGAAGAGCCTAGCCAGTTTTAATCCTGGGCTTATCATTTAAATTCATTTCTTCTAAATACATGAGGCGTTTCCTGAAGCATCTCATAGTAAATCTAAAATTCTGAAAATATTTTTGCGGCAGATTGACAAATCTAGCTATTTAGAGCCTCTGCATTGTTAATATTGTAATTATTTAGTTGGTTTTAGGGTTCTTAGTTTTATTTCTTGCACATTTCATTTTTGGATGTTCGGTTTTTGTTATTGCAGGTTGCAGGTCGGAAGATAACTTTTTGTCCAAAGCCAGATCTAGGCCCTAGGGGTAAAATCTGGCCTCAGGATCAGTTCTGGCAAGGATTTTTACTTCAAATCTGCAAAAATTCGTGGGGTTTTCAGTGCTAATCAACTTATCTCTAAATTAAATTTTCTGAAAAGGTTCAAGGTTTCGAGCCCTACTATCTGCTCCAATTTTCATAAGACCACGCAACCATATCCATCGTAGTTGCTCCGTCGTGCAGGTTTCAATTGCCTTCTCCACGCCAAACAGCAGTCACCTCCACGCTGCATCCTCTCAAAGTCCCTCACGCTACCTATCTACGTGTTTCCTGCCTCCATTCCTACCCCACGTCTTCTTCTCCCACCTACGCAGCCTTCGAAACCTATCTTTGTTGCCTGTCTGCGTCTGTATCGAACTTCATACCCCTCGCTCGAGCTCCTCACGCCTTCTATCCGTCGTCCAGGTTTCTGCATCTCTTTTTCGACTTGATCTCTCCTCCACGCAGCCTTCGAAATCACTCCCCCCGCGTCCAAACTTGCAACATATTCACGCACTCCTTCCCTCACGCATAGCTCTCGGCCTCCATCATTGCCCCTTCTTCTGTCATTGTTGTTGCCCATCCATTACGTCCTCCGTTTGCTGCTCCAAACCTATATCACACTGCTGCCAATCCTCCAGCAAACCTGCAGTCTCCACACTACTCTCTCTCTGTCGTTAGAGTTAGACTATTTATTTATCTACTTTTGCTTAAGTTCTAGTCTTATTTTTAGATATTTTTAGGTTTAGCTTTGTTTTATTCATAAAAAACAAAAATCATTAAAAAGATAAAAATAAAATAAAAAATCCCAAAAAACATAAAATGTTAGTCCTTAGGCTTTTATTTAGAATTTTGTCCTATAGTTTAGATTTTTAGACTTTAGTTTTCTTTTATTTTAAACTTAGAATTTCTATAAAAACTAAAAAAAAATTGAAAAGGATTAACTAAAAAATTGAAAGTTCAATTTTGTCTTTTGTGGTATTTATGTTCTACTTCTCTATAGTTAAATATGCTTAAATGTTTATTTAAATATTAAGTATTGAAAAGTGGTGAATCATTGCATGAACTGGTCAGCATTTAAATTTTATGGTCATTTAAAGCATTTGATTTTTTAGAAATTTAATTGTTGGATCATCATTAAAGCGTTGTGAGTTTATTGAAGAGCTTGTATTGCTTGGGATATTTGATGATAAATGATTGTTTTAGAAGGTTCATATTTCTGCAACATTTAATAAATAATCATTTAATAATTAACTCCATAAGGCACTGGTACATTAATTTCTAAAATCAATCAGGTGTTAAATTGCCTTGTTGTGTCTCCCAACCCAACTGGTCCATAGTTGGTCTTCCTTTATCCCATAGGGTCTACCCCCTTTAGCCTCGAGAGACAGCTTAAACAGAGAGATCGGGGATCAGGGTGACAACCCCCGGTCTGAGCGTTGTTGCGCTGCCCAGACAATCTGTGCGACAACAGACACAAATATTTTGGACAACAGTCCCCGAAAAAACCCAATGTGGGAAAACCAGTGCAACAAGGGAGGATTTTATTATTCAACAATTCTTTTGTACAAAAGGGTGCCAAACTGGCTTACCCACAAAGAGAAATAATTCTACAGCACTTCTCCCAATCCCAGCATCAGCCCGGCTGACCTCTACGTGCCTCTCAAACCCTCTACGTCAGCCCTAGGCCTCTCTGCTTCACTTACGCAAGCCCAGCAAGAGACTGCATGGTCTTCTGCTGCCTCTACATCTGCCTGAAAAGCCATGCGTCTGCCTCTCCTGCCTCAGCGCTGATCTCCAGTGGCTGATCTCACCTCTCTGCTCCGTACTTGTTGCCTGCTAACTGCTCATCAGACCACTGGTTCAATTTCTTAGCTAACCCCACTTCAGAAATTGAACTTACTGGTCTCCCTCAGTGTGTTCTCCAAGTGACCCTCAAGCCTCCTCTTATACGTTTCTCATTGACAAATCAACAATCGTGATTAAGTCCCTAATCAACGGCTAAAATTAGATATGGCTTGATCCATGACTTTTGGACCATTCTAACACAATTTTATATTAATACAGATTAATATTTTATTTTCCCTGAGTTTAGACTTAGGTACTCCATTAAAAATATTAATTACTTTAATATCTCCCAAACTGTTTAGAATCTGCCCAAACCCTTTCTGGGTATTGGAGATCTCATGTGGCTTAACCTCTCCACCAATTTTCGTGGCTAGAGCACATTCAATGCTACCCCAAATCAACATTCCCTCTTAGCGAGGATTGTGCTCTAGTAATACTCCTCACTGAGTATCACCCTGATCATCCAGCATCGGTCCCTGTGCTGATGCTAAGCCTCCCTGCCCAACATCCTCTGCACTGCTGCATCTTGTACTACTTCCCATGGCTCTGCTACTGCCACTGCTGCATCCTATACTGCTTCTCCCTCTGCATCCGTGCTGTTGCTAGTCCTTTCTCCCAACACTGCAACTCCCTCTGCATCCTTGCAGTTATAACACCCATTTTTGCTACTGAAACGGGTTCTTTACCATCCCCATCTTTTCCCTGAAGTACTCAAATTTTGTCCTTCCAAGGGCCTTGGTGAGGATGTTCACCACCTGTTCTCTCGTAGGAGTGTAGCTCAACTATACAACTCCTCGTTGGACATAGTCCCTGACAAAGTGACATCCGATATCAATATGCTTCGACCTATCATAAAACACTGGATTCTCAGAGTTTGAGGCAACTTTGATTATGACACATGATCATGGTCGCCTCCATATTCCTTCTGAATAGGTTCACAAGCAGTTTTCTAAGCCATATGGCCTCACACAAAGTTGTGCTTGCTGCCATATATTAAGCCTCAGATGAGCTTAGAGCCACAGACTTCTGTTTCCTACTGCACCAGGAGGTCATTCCTGATCCAATCTTGAAACAGTACCCAGAGTTACTTTTCCAATCCACTAAACTTCCTGCCCAATTTGCATCAGTAAACCCACTCAATTTGATATCCTTACTCCTGGTGTACAAGAGTCCATAATCGACTATTCCCTGTAAATACCTGAGAACATGTTTGGCTGCTACCCAGTGCGCCCTCTTCGGTTCCACCATGAACTAACAGTGGGTGTTGACAGAGTAGCAAATGTCTGGCCTAGTATTGACCAAATACATGAAGGACCCTATGAGCTTCCTATATAGGGTGGGATCGACATCCTTGTCTTCTGATGCATCAATCTTCTTCCAATTGGTGATCATTGGCGTAGTCATAGGTCTACAGTCCTCCATCCCAAATCATTTTAGAATTTATGTAGCATACCTCCCTTGCCCAAAGAAGATTTCTCCCTTCTACTGCAAAACTTCCAACCCTAGGAAGTAGTGCATTCGTCCCAAATCCTTCATATCGAAATGTGTGGCTAGATTCTTCTTGCAATCCCCAATGAGTCTGGATGATCCTATCAAAAAGAGATCATCCACATACAATACTAAGATTAGCAGCTTGTTCTCTACAACCAAATAGTAGAGATTCAGATCCGCGTCACTCTTGACAAACACCATTTTTTGCAAGTAGCCATCTATTCGACCATACCATGTTCTCGGTGCCTGTTTCAGCCCATACAAGGCTTTCTTCAATCTGCATACATGAGACTTCTTCTCATGAGTTTCAAAGCCCTCTGGTTGTTCAATGTATACCTCTTCTTCTTTGACCCCGTTCAGAAATGTCGTTTTGACATCCGTCTGATGGATCTCCCATCCCATTTGGGCTGCAAGAGATATCACGATCCTAATAGATGTATACCTGGCTACCGGGGCAAAGGTCTCCTCATAATCAATCCCTTCCTTTTGAGCATACTCCTTAGCCACAAACCTAGCCTTGTATTTCTCAACAGTTCCATCTACGAAAAATTTGATCTTGTGGATCCATCTTGAACCTACCATTGATTTGTCTTGAGGTCTTGGTACCACCTCCCAGATATCATTTACCATTATGGAGTTGTATTCCTCTACCATCGCATCTAACCAAACCTGATGTTGAGTTGCCTCCTTGACACTGGCAGGCTCTCCATCCTAAGCTACTAATCCATGATATCTATCTACCTGTTTTCGCTCCCTCTCATTGTTTCTTGGCACACCAATGAAGTCCTCTACATCTCGCAAAAATTTGACGAACCCTGCTAGTTCTTCCTCGGCCAGCAGGTGCTTCTATTCGCTCCTCTTCATCCTAAGAATCTTCCTATTCTAAGGAAGAATTCTTTACTTCTATTCATTGAACAGTCTTAACCAACGGCTCCTCTTTCAACTGCTCCTCACAAGGCATCTCGCGAGATCTTCTGAAATCCCTGTCCTCTATGAACTTTACATCTCGTCATACTACTACATTCCTGCTCCCTGGAAGATAGATTCTGTATGCCTTAGCATTGTCACTATATCCTACTAGATATCCCTTTTCCGCAGTCTGATCCAGCGTCTTCCTCTTTTCTTCGGGTATGCTGCAATATGCTAGACTCCCAAATATCTTGAAATGACTAACTTCAGGTGTCTTCCCTGTGAAGACTTTCTCTGGAGTAATCTTGCCCACTGCCCGATGAGGAGTCTTGTTCTAAGCATAGACTGTTGTGTTGCATGCTTCTGCCCACAGTCATTTTGGCATATCCTAATCATACATCATGGCCGTAGCTGCTTCTACAACAGTCCTATTCTTTCTTTTTGCTACCCCATTCTGCTCCAGATTATATGGAGTTGTCGACTCTCTTCTGATGCCCTCCTTAGCGAAAAAATTAGTGAAGTCCTTATCGACATATTCTCCACCATTATCTGAGTGTAAAACTTTTATTTTCTTCCCAGTCAGATTCTCCACCAGAGCCTTGAACTCCTTGAATCAACAGAAAACCTCATCCTTGGTTTTCATAAAATAAATCAAAGTTTTCCTTGAGTGGTCATTAATGAAGGTAAGGAAATACTCGGCACCACTGAGAGCTTTGACAAACATAGGTCCACAAATATCAGAGTGTATCGATCCTAGTTCACTCTTGGCGCTGTGTTTGCTCCTAAGAAATGTTGCCTTGGCATACTTTCCTAGAACACATCCCCTGCATACATCTTCTCATTCCGTACTCAGATCTGGAACTCTTGTTACAGTGCTCCGGAGAATTCTCAGAACTCCATGATGCAAGTGACACATTCTTCTGTGCCATAGTTCGTTCAAGTCCTTGTCTCCATGACTGCCTATTACTGCCATTGGTGATTCTAGTTGCAATCTATACAACCAATTACTTTTGATCTCGATCTGCACTTTCTTTTTCCAGCTCAAGTGTTTGACGTATACCTTCTCCTTGATGAAGTAGACGTCATAGCCCTTGCCTTGTAGTTGCGACACAGAAAGTAAGTTCATCCCCAATCCTGGTACATGCAGTACATTTGTGGCATGGAATCGTTCTCTCGATTCTGTTTGAAAAACTATGGTACCCTTCCCTATTGGATTACACTTTGCCTTGTTCCCCATGGTGATCTGAAAGTTCATCTTCTCTTCTCAATATTCTGAAAAAACACTCCCTGATTCTCATCATATGCCACGAAACTCCACTGTCTATATACCATACCTCTAATGATGCAGCACTAGTCATACACGCCACTTCTTCTTCCAGCCTGGAAGCCAACATAGAGAAATAGAAATCTCTTTCTCTTGTGCAATCTTCTGAAAATCTGTGTGAGTCCCCTGATGTGGATGCCTCTGCATCGTGGTCTTGACCCATAACTGATTTTCCCTTTCTGTCTCTGATTACTTCCTCTGATACCATGTGAAAATTCTATCACTGCAGCAACTGATTTATTTTTCGTACTTATTCCACAATAAGTTATTTATGAAATTACTTCAATAAACATTAAAATAAATACTTTTGCAGATATCACATCGTAATACAGAAACAAACATATGCACACGCATTAACACATTGACACAGATATTTTGGACAACAGTGCCTTGAAAAACCCAATGTGGGAAAACCGGTGTAGCAAGGGAGGATTTTATTATTCAATAATTCTTCTGTACAACAAGGTGCCAAACTAGCTTACCCACAAAGAGAAATAATTCTCCGGCACTTCTCCCAATCCCAGCATCAGCTGGGTTGACCTCTGCGTGGCGCACAAACCCTCTGCGTTAGCCTTGGGCCTCTCTACTTCACTCACGCAGGCCCAACAAGTGACTGCGTAGTCTTCTGCTTCCTTTGTGTTTGCCTAAAAAGCCCTGCGTCTGCCTCTCCTGCCTCAGCGCTGATTTCCAGTGGCTGATCCCGCCTCTCTTCTCCATACTTGCTACCTCCTGACTGCTCACCAGACCACTGGTTCAATTTCTCAGCTAACCTCGCTCCAGAAATTGAACTGACTGGTCTCCCTTAGTGTGTTCTCCAAGTGACCATCAAACCTCCTCTTATACTTTTCTCGTTGACAAAATCAACAGCTGAGATTAAGTCCCTAATCAACAGCGAAGATTAGATCTGGCTTAATCCACGACTTTTGGACCATTCTAACACAATTTTATATTAATACACATTAATATTTTATTTTCCCTAAGTTTAGACTTAGGGACTCCATTAAAAATATTAATTATTTTAATATATCCCAAATTGTTTTGAATCTGCCCAAACCCTTTCTAGGTATTGGATATCTCATGTGCCTTAGTCTCTCCACCAATTTTCGTGGCTACAGCACATCTGATGCTACCCCAAATCAACACTCTGGCCCTCTACGTCGCTCGTGTAGCCTCTGCGTAGTCCCTGCTAGCCTCTGCATAGCTCCCTCTGGCTCTGCGTCTGCCTCTCTCCCTCTCCGCTTGTCTTCTGTCACTATCTCTGCCTCTCTACCTCGTACTCACTACCCCTCACTACAACTCTAGTCACTGATTCAATTTCTCTAAGCAAGCCCAGCTCTAGAAAATCAAATGATTGATCACTCTGGTGTGTTCTCCAACTGACCCTCAAGCCTCCTCTTATACTTTTCTTGTTGGTCCTTCAACGGCCAAGATTACATCTCTAATCAACGGCTAAGATTAGATTTGGCTTGATCCATGTCATTTAAAACCTTCTAACCCAGTGTTATATTAATACCCATTAATATTTTATTTTTTCGAAGTTTAGAATTAGGAACTCCATTAAAAATATTAATTATTTTAATATCTCCTTAACTAGGTCTTGCCCAGACCATTTCTGGGTCTTGAAGATCTCATGTGCTTTAGCCTCTCCACCAATTTTTATGGCTAGAGCACATTCGATGCTATCCCAAATCAACACTCCCTCTTAGCGAGGACTGTGCTCTAGTAATACTCCACACGGAGCATCACTCTGATTATACCGCACCAGTACCTGTGCTAATGCTAGGCTTCCCCACCCAACATCCTCTGCACTATTGAAACCTTTATTGCTACCCATGGCTCTGCCACTATCACTGCTACATCCGTACGACAACTCCCTCTGCATCCATGTTGTTGTTGGTCCTTTCTCCCAACACTGCATCTGCACTGCAATTCTCTCTCATCATGCTGCATCGTGCTAGTGCTACTGCACTGCAACTCAGTTACTAAGAAGTAAGTAACTGATCCACCCAACTACTAACATCCTTGTCAGGCTAGAAACATTCCCAATGTTGAAGCACTCTCTGTCGCGATCCTATGCTCCCTATACTGCCTCTGCGCTGTTGTAACAACTTTGTGCCTCTCGCACTGTTGCAAACCTCTTTGTGCCATCCTGCACTGCTACAACCTCCTCTGTGCCTCTTGCACTACTGCAAGTCTCTCTGGGCTGCTTGGGACTACTACACTTCTAGCACTCTCTGTCGCTTCATCCGCATCCGTTTCTACCAACATCCGTTGTCCTGCTACTCTCACTTCGGGCTCTCGTAGCCAAGGATGATCCAAGAGTTTGGGTACCTCAAGGATCCTGCCCCTCATCACTTGTAGTCCTACCGACTACAGCTCGATGTCTCCCCACCTCTTCTCTAGAGGTACATGAGCACTCATGGCACAATCGTCATCCTCCTCTACCTCCTTGTCCGCCTTCATTGGCGCTGCCTTAGAGTCACACGCCTCTCCTTTATTCTTCTTCCTCGGACACTGGTTCGCATAATGACCAAGTTCCCCATAGTTGAAGCACTTTATCTTGGAGGTCCGTTTTCTTCTTCTTTTCCTGCTTCCCCGCAGATGCCAGAGTTGCATCCTCTTCCTCTTCTTTCTCGACTCAGACTTCTTTGCTGCTACTTCCTGTCTTAGTCAGCCATCTGATCTCTTATTGGCAAAGAGCTGCCCACAATTCTTTCCAATTTAGAAGATTCGCCCTGCCTAGAATGCTCTGAACAAATGTCTCGCACTCCTCGGAGACTGCATTTAGGGCGGCCCTCACCATCAATTCCTGATCTGACGTGGCCCCTATGGAAGTCAGTTGGTCCCGGATCTCCTTCAACCTGCTGAGGAAGTGATCTATTTGCTCCCCCTTCTGCATCTGGTATAACCGCAGTTGATTCTCCAGTAGCATCTTCTTTTGCACAGAAGTGCCTTGATACAATGTCTTCAACGCATCCCACATTTCCTTTGCTATCTCCTTCTCGGAAATATGTTGGACTACATGATCCTTGACCTCATCAAGGATTATGCATTTCACCTTGGCCATCGCATCCTCATACTTTTCGTTATCAGCTAGGCCAATTGGGATAGTCACGGTTCTCAAGGCGAATGCGTTGATGCGATGCATATCTAGAACAGACAGGATCCTAGCCTTCCAGATGACAAAGTTGGAAGCCCCGTCCAACCTGTCTTAATCCCTCAATCCATTCATGGCCATCTCTCTGCTCTTCCTTCGACTCCTCTAAGTCTCTACTTCCCTCCTAGAAGTTCTCTCTTCGACTCCCTCTGAGTCTCTACTTCCTCCGTGGAAGTTCTCTGCTAGACTCCCTCTGAGTCTCAATTTCCCTCTTGGAAATCCGTCTGCCAATCATCAAGTTGCACCTCTCCAATATCCTATGCTCCTACAACACTGATATGGATCTCTTGGCTAGAAATCCGCCTAGGTAGCAACTCCCTCTACCTTGGTTTTGTCCTGTTAAGTATTGTTCTACCTCAACAACAACAACACCCCACCAGCTTCACTCTCCACAATCTACCCACAGCTTCCTATGCCCCATCAACTAAAGAACTGAGCCTCTAGGCTGTGCACAATCCCGGGAAGGTTGATTTGCTCCCTTAGCCAACCACGTCAACCCTCCTAGTCCCTATGTGGCTTTTCGTGAGCCTCTTCTTCCTTCTTCTGCCTCTGCGCTGGCCTCTCTCTGGCTCGAACTGATGACGCAGGCTCTCTGCATCAACTCTTCTCTACTGCTTTCTACCTAGGAACAACTTTTGTCACTCGGGACAGTTTTTTCTGCTGCAAATTCTCTGATTCAATTGGCGCCTTCAGTTCTCTTGTGATCTGCAATGCTCTAATACCATGTTGAAATTCCTATGTATTACCCTTTAGAAATTTTATCTATATTCTCTGGTTTATTTCACCTACTTGTTTAATTACTAACAAGTTATTTAACCATATAAACACTGAAATAAACCAAATACAGTCTCAACCATCTACAGATCAACAACTGAAAGAAATAGACAAACACACAAGGGACACCGTTATTTTTGGACAATCATCCCTAGAAAAACCCAACTTGGGAAAATCAGTGCAATAGTTCAAGGGTTTTATTATTAAGCAGCGTTTCTTGAGCATATTGGGTGCCAAACTGGCTCACACGACAGAGATAAAAAAACCTAGCAATAATACCTTTCTTCGGTAGCAGATATTCTAAAAAAATGCCCCACGAAACCCTCTACAGCATAATCTGAGGCTCTATGTCAGCCCTCCTAGCCTCTGCTTCAGCCTGAAACCCTCTAAGGCTCTATGCAACCTCTCTGGCCCTCTGCGTCACTCCTGCAGCCTCTGCGTGGATGACGCAGGCCCTTTTGTCCTCTGCGCAGTCCTTGCTAGCCTCTGCGTGGCTCCCTCTGGCTCTGCATCTACCTCTCTGCGTCTGCATTAGTCTTCCGGCACTATCTCTGCCTCGTACTCATTGTCCCTCGTTGCAACTCTGATCACTGATTCGATTTTTCTTAGCAAATCCTGCTCTAGAAAATCAAATGACTGATCACTCTGGTGTGTTCTCCAACTGACCCTCAAGCCTCCTCTTATACTTTTCTTGTTGGTCCTTCAACGGCTGAGATTACATCTCTAATCAACGACTAAGATTAGATTTGGCTTGATCCATGTCATTTAGAACCTTCTAACCTAGTTTTATATTAATACCCATTAATATTTTATTTTCTCTAAGTTAGACTTAGGAACTCCATTTAAAAAAATTATTTTAATATCTCCTTAACAGAGTAGAATCTGTCCAAACTATTTCTGGGTCTTGGAGATCTCATGTGCTTTAGCCTCTCCACCAATTTTCATGGCTAGAGCACATTCGATGCTACCCCAAATCAAAAATGACTTCAACAATGTAGGAGCCATAGAGTTTGTGCAAGCTTGATGACCTAGCAATTGCTGCCAGCAAAGATGGATCAAAGAATCACTAGTGTGACATATCAAAGAACCAAAAGGGTTTCGGATCATTCAAAACCAAGATCAATTGATTTTCATTTTTAAAAGTTAGGTTTTAAAGTCTCAATTTTAAAGCCAAGTTCCGAAAGGAAAAAAAAGGATTGTAGAATTGTATGGATTCGGTACTACAAATTACATATAGCCACTGTACTCAATCATAAAGATAACCACTACCATACGTAATCAAGCCGCCTTCCATAAATTGCACATATGTGAACAAATTAGATTGTACAACTGTACAGATCAGTGACAGGAGTAAAATCATTGTACAAACTGTAGGGATTTATAAATTTGAGCTGCCAGCACAAAATAATGACCATACAGCACTGTTTGTAACTGTACGGAAGTCATCCATCAAAATTTGACCTATATGGAACTGTTTTAACTTTTAAGTGCAATTGCTCGTCTTTTAGCAACATAGACTATTTTGGAGCAGATTGGATCTGTTCTAATCTGTATTGTGTCCAAATTTGCAGATCTGAAAGTTTTAGCCACTTATTTATTGTTTTTCAGCAGATCTAAGGACAAATTCACTATTTTGATACTGGTAGCTAGCAGATATGTTTGCTTTGGATCTATTTGAAAGCAGATCTGTCAAAATCTGTGCTTTTCAGCTGTTTGAGAGCAGATATGTGATTTATTGGGCAGCTTTTTGAGCAGATTTGGTAAAATTTGTGTTTTTTGTGTTTTTTTGGGGGCATATTTATTAGAAATCTATGTGTTTGTAAATGATACATGGCTGCTACAATAGTTTAGGTCCAGTATCCAAGTGTTTTTCCACCAAGATTGCAAATTGAGGGAGGGAAGCGCAGGTATTTTAGCGTTTTTCCTCCAATTCAGTGTATTTTCCAAATTCTTTACTTGTATCCATGGTCTCTTTACTCAACATGTTGGAAGGCAGTCAGAAGTTCTTTCACAAGAACTATAATATGTGGAAGCAATGTTGCCCATTTTTGAGCAATGTTATCAGAATAGGACCAATCATCAAACCTGTTGACCCCGAAAACCTTATGTTCCACTGAGTTTCCAGGATGGGGAAACGTGGGAGCAGGTATACGCAAAAGGGGGACGTATATAAAAAACCTCAAAATTTAGGGAAATTTCGGGTTAACTGGGGGACGTCAGAGTCACAAAAATTATAAAATTATTAAAATGTTAATATATAAAAATAAAAAATAAATTCCCAACCATATGTCAATAACTAAGTTAGTAAATAGTCAATATTAATAATTATGAAATGTACATCTAAATATGATCATCATTTCATATTAGACTATTATGAATCATAATTATCATTTGACATTTATGCAATCATCAATGTGAAATTGCAAATCTAAAAGTAAATTACTAAATTGAATCCATCATTTGACATTATGCAATGTTCCATCAAATTCATCATTTGGCAATGGGCATTAATATTATGCACGGTACAACTAAATTAAATTAATCATTTGACAATTGAAATTACACAATGCACATTGAAAGTAAATGCATCATATGACAATGACATTATGTTGGAGTCTAAAATAGCTAGAGAATACTAAACTAAAAGTAAACATATAAAGCAGTGAAATACTAGTAAATTTCTCAAAAAGTATTAAATAATAAATTGCAGCTCCAATCTGGGGACTCCAAGTCACAAAACGAAAATTGCAGCTCCAAGTCACAAAATCAAAATTGCAGCTCCAGATGTCTCAAGCCCTCGGTCGATGGTAAATCCGAATCACAGCAAATTGCAAATGGAAAATGTTAAGCGGCAGCAGCAAGAAAATCTTGGGCAGCAAGGTAAAATATCGAGCCACAATAGAAGGAAAATGTCGGGCTACAAGGTAAAATCGTGGGGTTAATGAGAAACGAATGAGAAATCTGAAAGATCATGTTTTAATGTTTTAATTTATCCTTCAGTTTTTATTTTCATTTTTTTTAATTATATTAAAATTTGTAATTTTTGTAATTTTTTATGTTTTTAATTGTTTTTAGCAAAAAAATTCGGGGGGGCACGGGTGGATGCTTTTTTTCATTAGACAAAAGTTCCCCCGGAGTTTCCCAGAGTTTCCCCAGAAAAGGGGACGTGGGGAAACGTTTCCCAAGGAGTTTCCCTGTCCTAGGAGCGTGGGGGAGCGTGGAAGCACGTCCCACACCTTGAGGGGCATGTCCCCGTGGAACACTGCAAAAACCAAAACCAAACTAAAACCAGACACAATCAGAAACAAAACCCAACCACAAAACCAGTAAACCAAAAAATACATGGAATAGTACAATTTTGAATATATATATATATATATATGAATCGAAACCATTATACACAAATATGCAAATCTCTTCATGTAAATAGCAAGAAAGGGTACATGTAACCAAAATAGCACCAAGTGCAATCCATATCTAAATAAACATACATCAACATTGAACAATGATGCTCTAAATGGCCTCTAGGTCCAAAAATAACAATAGCTCTAATCAACAACCATAGTATAGACTATAGACCCTACAATCTAATCATATGGAAGTATCATCTGAATTCTTATCATCTATGTCTTCAACATGACTAAACTATACAATGGGATTTTGGCTTGATTCTCCTAGCCCTAAAGGTGCCCATCCAACAAAAATGGTCAGATCCTATGGCTATGAAAGTTGGTTAGATTTAGTGTTTTATTTTTTATTTTCTTTTTATTTAAAATTTAAGTTCAAGTAGTCCCTATCACATGTTGTACAGTTCCGTATGGAACCAGCCAGTTTTGACATTTATGACTGGTTCCATATGGAACTGGCTTTTTCTAGTTCAAAATCTTCAAGTGGACTAGTATGACCCCAAAACTGATCAAACAAGCTAGTTTTGTAAAATCTTGTCTAGTTTTGATAACATTGTTTTTGAGTGCAGGTGCTTGGTTGTTATCGTCCTCAGTAAAAATAGCCAACCAACAATTGCAAATCAAGACTACGACAAGATTGAGGAGTGAGACAGAGAAACAATAACGCTGTGAAGTTATCCACGGAAAAAGAAATGCTTCTTGGCATCTTGACAAGGAAGACTTTTGCAAGGATTTGGAAGCATTTGAAAGATTTACATAAAACTTTGGACAAGGGTAGAGCTTTCTTCCTGAAGAATAGATTTTTTTTATCACGATGAACAAGAGTGCATCATCACAAGAGCACTTACTCAAGATCAAAAATATTAGAGAACCACTAGAGGCCATTGGCCACCAGGTGGAAGAGGAGGATATGGTGGCAATCATGATAAAATGTTTAATGTGTGTTTATAAGCACTTTAGTGAGACCTTGAACATCATGTCTTTGATTTCTGACATAAAGTTTGTTGACCTATGCAATAAGCAATGAAGCACCATCCAAATTAACCCTGCGGGTACCCGCGGGTAAGGATGGGTCTAAGACTAGGCCAAGTCTCCCGCATAGAACCCATGGTCTAGACTTGGACCCGAAAAGTTTCCCATAAGACCCGACTACCCATATCAAACCCGCGGGTAGCCCATTAGACACTTATCGGACCCGTATAGGACCCTTCAGGCATGAAAAGGCACAAACAGTCCAGAATTTCGAATTTTTTTTTTCTTTTTTGGAAATGAGGTGGAGGGAAAGGGAAATTGGAGGGAAAAGTATTCTTTATAAGCACCTCTCTCCCTTCCATTTCTCATTCACTTGTCATTTAAGTGTTTGGCTAATTTGTGTGAGTGTTGAGAGTGAAGCTAAAGGAGGCTAAAGGAGTTGTTGGAGAAGGCTAAAGGAGGCTAAAGGAGGCTTTATTGAATCAAACTAAGCTTCAAGTAGGCTTCATAAACCTAGTTAGAATGTTTTCCATGTATTCATTTTTGGTTTCTTTCTTTTTATGTTTGCAATTTGTTTTAAAAAAATTTATGTTTGGCGCTGCCTGTGGCTAAGTTTCTTAGCCACACAACCAAAAAAAATTGCTAATTAAAAAAAAAATCAAAACCAAAAAAAAAAATTCTTCCATATTTTGTCATCATGATACCAAAGGGTTTCAAACAATCACGTGATCCGACATGGGCACATGGTCAATGAATCATTGCCGGTAATGACCACAATATCAAGTGCAATTATTGCAATGCCACAATGCATGCAGGCATAAACAGGCTGAAATACCACCTAGCCAAAATTCCTAGGAATGGTGTGGGATGTTGTCCAAATTGCCCTAATCAAATCACTAATGAAATGGTAGCTGCTTTGAAATCCATTAAAGAAGCAAGTTCTAAGAGGGAAAGAAGGAAGGATGAGATTCTTGGGATAAGTAGATCTTCATCTCAGAGTAAAACACAATTTCAAAGTCCAGGTATTAGTAACTCCTCTTTAAGTGTTGTGGCAAACAGGAGTATAACCTCCTCTTTCTTCAGTCCTCCTACAACTCCACGATCTCAACCAGCCTTGGATAGCTTCAATGAAAAGAAGAGGAAGGAGGCAGATATGGCAGTGAGGAGGTTTTGGTAACATAACAGTCTTTCATTCAACTATACAAAGTCTTATTTTTATCAGCCCATGGTGGATGCCATTACAAGTGCTAGCCCTAGATACAAAGCCCCAACTTATAATGCACTTAAGGGGAAAGAGCTAGATGAGGAGCTTGAGTGTGTCAAGGAACAATTGGAGAGCATTAAAAGCTCATGGAAATTTACAGGTTGTACAACTATGTCTGATGGGTGGGCAGATCAAAGAGGTAGAATAATAATAAATTTTGTTATAGCTTGCCCTAAAGGAACCATGTTCCTAAAATCCATTGATGCATCTGCAAACGTAAAAGATGCACATTTGATTTTTTCATTATTGGTTGATGTGGTGGAGCAAGTTAGGGTTGCAAATGTTGTCAAGTAGTCACGGACAATGCAGTAAATTATGTGGTTGCTACAAGGTTGCTTTGTGCCAAATATCCCACCATTTTTTGGACTTCATGCATTGCCCATTGCATAGACTCGATGCTAGAGGACATTAGGAAGTTGGAGTGGGTGCAAGATGTTGTGCAAGAATGCACGCATATTACCAAGTATATTTATAATCATGCTTGGGTGTTGAACCTTATGAGGGAATTCACACAGGGTGAGCTTAGTCGCCCAACTGTCACATGGTTTGCTACAAACTTTCTTTCCCTCCAAAGCCTTTTGTATGAGTACCAAGCTTTGAGAAGAATGTTTTGTAGCCAGCAATGGGTATTTTGGAAAGATAGCACAAAACTAGAAGCAATGTCTGTGAAAACATCTGTCTTTGCTAATAGTTTGTGGGACAAAGTCACTGAGATTGTCAACTTCATTGAGCCCCTTCTGAAAGTCTTGAGATTGATGGATGGTGAGAAACCTACAATGGGATATATTTATGAGGGCATGGACAGGGCCAAAGAGGCCATCAAGACTTTCTATAAGGGAAATGAAGCTAAATATCTCCCTATATGGCAAATTATTGATTCCAGGTGGGGCGAGGAACTACATTGACCATTGCATGCAGCAGGAGCATATCTCAATCCGAGCTTATTCTATAATGAGGGGCCTAGCATTCAAAGAGATCCCGAGGTGATGAGGTGTCATGATATGCATTGAAAAGATGTTCTCGGATCAAGATATTCAGAACAAAATCAACATACAACGAGATATGTACAAGGAAGCATCTGGCATGTTTGGATTCAACTCAAGCCAACATCTCAAGGACAAGAAAATGCCTTGTAAGTGCAAATTGTTAGAACTTAGCTTGTAATTTTGCTAATTCTCTTTTATATGTTTGGCATTGCAAACTGATAATCTTCGTTGTTATTTTATACAGCGCATTGGTGGATAGATGGTGGCATTGAGGCACCACAATTACAAGAATTCACCATCAGAGTTTTGAGTCAACCCTGCAGTGCCTCTTCTTGTGAGCACAATTGGTCAATGTTTGAGCACATCCATAGCAAAAAGAGAAACAGGTTGGAGATGTTGGTTTTCATCTACTACAACCTTTGAATGCTCACAAAACAAGTGCAACCAAAGGATACAGATCCAATTTTATTGGATACTATTGATTTAGACTCTGATTGGGTTGTGGAGGAGGAGGCCCCTGATTTGAGTTGGCTTGATGAGGAGACTGAGGATCTCTCTAGCTTTCCATCTCAAATGGAGACTCCAAATATGCCTGCCTCACAGTTGCTTCAGCGTTCCAATGTTACCACTAGCTCCATGAGGGCTTATTTTAGGCATGGTCGTCCATGAGTGATGAGACTCAAGATTGTTATGGGACATTCATTTATCATTTATGACATATGTATTTGAATTTTGAACTTGCTGACATATTTTATTTTAATTATGGAATCATGAGTCCTTTTCTTATTCAGTATCTAAATGTTTTGCTTACAAAAATCGAATATGTTATGTTGTATTTTTATAGATATGAGATGATATTATGAATTATTGCATATATTTTGGTTTTTATAACTTATAAGGATTGGAATTGTCATTAGTTTCTTTTGTGCTTAAAATTTACCATATTTGAAGTTTTTTTTGTATTTTGACAAGTCTTATACGAGTCCTATAAGGGTCGTTCCCGAGTCTTATATGAGTTGACGAGTCAATGCAGTGACGAGTCTTATACGAGTACGAGTCATGCAACATTGGCAATAAGCTCTTACAATAGCATAGATAGAATAAAAAATTCAATAGCACCAATAAAGCAAAGGATTCAGAACAGTCCTTCGTAGCTAACGTTAAGCACAAAGGAAAACGGGAAAAACAGAAATGGTCAAGACAATAGCGAAGTTGCAACAAAAATCCTAAAGACCATCACCTACCACTTTTACCGCAATGTGTTCCATATGAAGAAGCATTGTAGAGAGATTATATTTGATCAGAAAACCAACCGAGGATGGCCTCAACAGAAGGCTCATGTTGCAAAGCATACAAAGGAGAAGGAATCAACATTCTATGCATCCATAGCCAAGAAACAATAGATTAGCTCGGGCTAACCGGGTCATTTGCTTGGTGCACCAATTTTGTTGCATCACGCCACTTCACCAATAGGAAAGACTAGTTCATGGAGTATACTTATCATTCTTCCTAGGATTCAATGATCTTCAGTGGTGGGAACAGTACACAGTGGTTGGAAAAGGAAATGTGTATATTTTCTTTGGAGGGAGAATGTTGTTTTTTCTTAATGTGTACTATGTGTCAAGCATGGGGCTTAATCTACTTGCTATTAGTTAGTCAAATTACAAGATACTGCCCCCAACTAGATGTCAACATTAACAATCACAAATACCACATAGTCGACAAGGAAACCAAGAAGTCTATTGCTCTTGGCGTGGAGGATCATGGTTGACATTGGACAAGTTAAGGGAGTATGCATGGGCAATCAAGAGTCAAACAGACATTAGCACACTTTGGCATCAACGATATAGGCATCTTAACTTGACCTACCTCTCTTAGTTAGGTTGAGAAATTGGGTAGATGGACTTCCTAACATCCAGCAGCAAATTCAGGTGTGAGTGGACTGCTAGGTAGGGAAGCAACACCAAGCGCCATTTGACAAAGGATGAGCTTGGAGAGCACAAAAATTCCTTCAGCTAGTTCATGCAGATGTTTGTGGACTAATGAACAAGGCAATAGTCACTGATGCCAGGTATCTCCTCCTATTTGCTGATGAAAATAGTAGGAGAATGTGGGTGTACTTTCTGAAATTGTAATCTGAAGTGATTAATAAATTTCAAAAGTTTAGAGCATTAGTAGAAAAAGAGATAGGTTGTCACATTACCACTCTTAGGTTTAACAATGGCGGTGAAATATGTTCAAAAGAATTCATAACTTTTGTGCTAAACATGGGAATAAAGACAGTTGACTACACCCTACACTACGTAGCAGAATGGAGTGGTTGAAAGGTGGAATTGTACTATCATATAGATGGCCCGGTGTACAATGGACAACAGGTGTGTTCCCAAAAAGTTTTGGGTTAAGGTATTATTCATAGTAGTATATCTGTTAAATAGATCTCCAATAATGGTAATGAGGCACAAGACCATAGCAGAAGCATGGTCTAGGAGGAAACCCAAAGTCAGTCATCTTAAGGTCTTTGGTTTTACTACCCATGCCAAGATTCTAAATGAGAAGAGAACCAAGTTAGACCCTAAGAGAAAGAAATCAATGATCTTAGGGTACAATGATAGTCATAAAGCCTTTAGATTGATTAATGTTGACACCAATTAGTTAGTCTTTAGCAAAAATTTCATAGTTAATGAGGAAGCTAGATCTTTCTAAACTTATTTAGAGATCAATATCGCAAAACAGCAGCCTGTTGCAACTAAGGATCCGGGTATCAAGCTTTAGGTAGCTCCACCAAAAGGGAGGAGGATTCTAGGAAAGAGGAGTTTCTGGGATCTAATTTTGATAATATTAGTATAGGTACAAGTAGCCCAAATCATGGTGATATCTTCAATAGGGAAGATCCCAATAAGAGACCACAATTGGTGGTGTTGAATTTTGTAACTATGGTCAGTCTTCATAATGTATATTTTATCCCTTAATGTATCTGTAAGCATGCTCTTCATGATAGAATCAAAAGGAAAAATAGTAAAAGATATGTTCTTCATGTCAGCTGTAAAAGAGAAAAATTTGAATTTATACAAGTTGAAGTTTAGGCTCCAAAAAGATGAAGTCAGCCTCCTCCTCATCAAGTCGTCAAACTAAAGGGAGGCACTCATTCGACCTTCAAGATGCCTATTTAAGTGACTCGACCTCCTCTCCAAGAAGCAATTTTCGAATCTGATATTCAAGACATCTTATTTTCTGTTGAGCCATGCGAAGGAGGCAAGAAATGAGGAGGAAAATCAAGGCTAGATGAAGGATGAATTTATCTCTCAAGTGCAGAACCAAATCTCTATGGAAACCCTTTGTTGAAGAACAAATTTCTGTCTCTTTATGATGGACGAAACTCGGTGATGGATGAATCTCTGTGATGAACAAATCTCTGATGGATGAATCTCTGTGATGGACTGAACTTATGTGCTGGACCGAATCTCTGTAAAGGGACCTAATCTCTTTGGAAGGACTGAACTCTGTGGATGATAGAAGGCAGACCTAATCAGTCACAAAAATCAGAGAGAAGACTTATGACGTGACTTTTGTGATTTGATCAAAGTCTAATAAAACCATGAAACATACCTTGTTTACAAGAAGTCTTAACTTTTGATGTTTGTTGAAATAGCTAGAGACAGCAGTTCATGTAAGCTAAAGAACCATACCTCTGTTTTTCAAATCATTCCATAGTGGAATCTCTATGAAGAAAAACAATTGCTACAAAGTATGAAGTCATTTCAGGAAGTCAAATCCCTTGAAGAGCCAAGCTGGTGTCTCTATTAGAAGAAGTTCTAAATATCTTTTAATCCTAGAATTATGGGACTGAACTGACAATGACAAAGTGTTCCATGAACCTCATTCTCCTTAAAGATCTATTATGTGGTACAATACATGTTGTCTAATCCAAAGACTCCGTTTCTCATTAAAGCATATTACAGTGGTTATCAAGGACGAATATGAGGTATGGAAAGTCAGACATATAAAAGATATAAGTCTGAAATGTGAGGTGTGTATTGTCATAATAATTTTGTTCTTATATCTCAAAAGGAGCTCTGTCAATAAAGACCTAGTATAGGTCTATTCTATAGCAAGACTTGAACCAAAGCTTTGATGAAAGGTTGGACCTCTATACCTGGAAGAGTGAAAGATTCTTCAGTGCAATATCAGTGTGAACTAGTCTTAAGGAAACCTATGAAGGACATATATAATGAAGTCCGTTTTCCCTACTAAATCATTGATGAAAAATTCCCAATCATATCCAAGGAAATGTTGTGGCATGAAAGTTATCATAATATGAAAAGAAGAAATGACAACACTACAAGACATAGCCGTATTAAGAGGAATATGTACTCAGGTTCAGAAAGATTGAAGTGCTTTGGAAATGTTGCATTATATGCAAGATATGTCACAGCATAAAATTGCTGGTTGGGCATTTTGAAATGCCCAGCCTTGAAATATAAAAAGGATCACTTTCAATAGCATGCCTTTGAAGAGAGCACACAATGATGAAGGCAGCTTGATTACAGTGGAAAAAACACTGAGTCCCTCTTCAGTTTAAATGCAGTAGGCCAAAGACATAAACGACATGATAAATGTTCTTGAATAAATCTGTTCTAAGCCTTTAAAGAATTGATATGTGCTGCTTTCATGGATACTTGGATCCGTTCCCTGCACATTGAAATGAAGAACAAGATATTGTTACTGCTACAATGATTATGAGAAGGCAGAGTTACTTGGACCAAGGACAATCAGCGGACAAAACATACTTGATTGATTACAATGATAAGTTTCATCATGACGATTCTAGGTTTTTCACATTTAAATATGAAATTGAAAATCTAGGATTTGTAAACCCTAGTAAGCAAAAAGGTTTGGACAATAAATCGCTAGGGTTTATGGATGAATACCTAGGATTGGATGTTTCCACTAAAAGTAGAAACCCTAGCTCTTGCAAGGAAGGAATGGCATCAAGATGATGATGTGGATTAGGTTAATAAAGGTGTGAGATGAATGCAAGAAGACTAAAGAGGGAGTTGATATTTTCTCAAAAGATAAGTATTTTATATCTCTCTTCTTTAATCATTACTATTATTGTTGTTTTTAATAGTAGTTAGTCTCTTGTCTTTGAATCCTTTGCTTGGTTGTAATTGTTCTTCCATCACCTCCTAGTGACGATTGCAGGTACATAATGAAGACTGCCAAGGCTCTGGCAACATATGTGTTAATTTTTCTTACAGCTTGTTACCCACCACCTGTGGGTAGTGTATATAGGAGAAAAAATTTCTCCTAGATCGTCCTCAGATGGCAACCCCTTGCATCCACCAAATAGCTCGATGTGCCATTACCTCCGCCACCTAAGCCAGCCATGTGGTCCCTCACCCACTTGTTGTGATTGTATGTTTGAAGTTGGGCCTCCCAACCTCGAAGGTATGACTTTTCATTGGTATAGCTGAGTGATTTTCCTTACTTGTCATGGGCATTTTGGGGCATTGATTGGTGCAGGGATTCAGCGAAAAGAGTGGGCTAGGTTTGTACTCTTGTCTCCACTACCTAATTTCGAGATTAGCCTTGTATCCTAATCCCGTGGGATCTCCTTTACTGACCATTAACTTTAGGGCTGTCACTACTGTTGATTTCGGATAGCATCGGATGTGCTCTAGCCATGAAAATTGGTGGAGAGGCTAAAGCACATGAGATCTCCAAGACCCAAAAATGGTTTGGGCAAATTTTAACTGGTTTGGGAGATATAAAATAAATTTATATTTTTAATGGATTTCCTAAGTCTAAACTTAGGAAAAATAAAATATAATGCGTATTAATATAAAAATGGGTTAGAAGGTTCCAAAAGTCATGGATCAAGCCAAATCTAATCCTAGCTGTTGATTAGAGATTTAATCTCGGTCGTTGAAGGACCAATGAGAAAAGTATAACAAAAGGCTTGAGGGTCAGTTGGAGAATACACCAAAGTGATCAGTCATTCATTTTGCTAGAGCGGGATTGCTAAACAAAAGTGAATCAGTGATCAGCAACGAGGGGCAATGAGTACTGGATAGAGAGGCAGAGACAATACTAAGAGACCAGCGCAAAAGCAGAGAGAGCAAGAGCAGTAGCCAGTTCAAGCCAGGCAGAGCACAGCAGATAGACAGCGCAGAGGCCAGAGGGACTGCGTCATCCATGCAGAGGCTGTTGGAGTGACGCAGAGGGTCCCAGAGGCTGCACAATGCCTCAGAGGGCCGACGCAGAGGGTCCTGGGGCTGATGCAGGTTAGCAGGAGGCTGACATAGGTCAGTAAGAGGCTGACGTAGAGGCCAGAAGGGCCAGCGTTGAGCTTTAGAGTGGTCAAAGAGGGTTTTGTGGGACAGGTTTTCTGAATACCTGTTTCCAAATATAGAGGTATTTCTGTCGTGTATTTTTCTCTATCAGGTGAGCCAATTAGGCACCCAGTTGTACTCAAGGAAATACTGCATAATAATAAACCCTCAAAATAGCTGCACCGGTTTTCCCACATTGGGTTAATCGGGGACATTTGTCCAAAAATGACAGTGTCACTTGTGTGTTTGTTTTCTTTCAGTTGATGATCTGTAGATGTTGTGACTGTATTGTGTTTATTTTAATATTTAAATGTTTTAAATAACTTGTTCGAATTTAAACATGTAGAAGAAATAAACCAACTGAATACAGATTAGTTTTATAAGGGATATACTTAGAAAATTCAACATGGTATCAGAGCGTGGTTGCAGATCACAGGAGAGTTGAAGGCATTAGCAGAGCAAAGCATTTGCAGCAAATTCAGCTATCCCGAGTGACAGAGTTGATCCTTGCAGAAAGCAACAGAGGAAAGGTTGACGCAAAGGGACTACGTCATCAATCTGGCCCTGAGAGAGGTCAGCGCAGAGGCTAAGGAGGGGAAAACAAGCTCACGCAGAGACACATAGAGGCCAAGAGGGCTGACGCAGTTGGCTGAGGGAGTTGTTTTGTTGGTGTCGAGATTACGCAGAGCCAAGAGGCTCAATCCTTCAATTGTTGGGGCGAAGGAAGTTGTGGGCAGTTTGCAGGAGCGAAGCTAGTGGGGTATTGTGGTCAGAACAATACCTAACAAGGCAAAACCAAGGTAGATGGAGTTGTTGCCGAGGCGGATTTCTAACAAAGGAATTCGGACCAGTGTTGCAAATACACAAACGATCGGAGAGGGGCAACTTGACGATTAGTAGAAGGGTTTCCAGGAGAGAAATCAGGACTCAGAGGTAGTCCAATAGAGAACTTCCGGAGGGGAAGTAGAGAGACTCAGCAGGAATCAAACCGAAAACTTCCAGATAGTAGGTAGAGAGACTCGGAGGATTCGGCAAAGAAGATCAAAGAGATGGTCGTGAATGGGCTGAGAGATCAGGACAAGCTGGACGTAGCGTCCAACTTTGTGGTCTGGAAGGTCAGGATGTTGTCCATTCTAGACAGACATCATATCAAGGGCTTCGCCTTAAGAGTAATGGCTATCCCAATTGACCTGGTAGCTAATGAAAGGTACGAGGAGGCAACGGCTAAGGCAAAGTGCATTATCCTTGATGGGGTCAAGGATCATGTGGTCCAACATATTACCGAGAAGGAAACGGCAAAGGAGATGTGGGACACTTTGAAGGCATTGTACCAGCATGCTTTCGTGCAGAGGAAGATGATGTTGGTGAATCAGCTAAGGTCATACCAGATGCAGAAGGGAGAGCAGATAGATGTCTTCCTCGGTCGGTTATAGGAGATCTGTGACCAACTAACTTCCACAGGGGCCATGTCGGATCAGGAGTTGATGATGAGGACCGCACATAACGCAGTCTCCGAGGAGTGGGAGACATTTGTCCAGAGCATACTGGGCAGGGCGAGTCTTCCAGATTGGGAAGAACTGTGGGTGGCGCTTCGTCGGGAAGAGATCAGACGGCTGACCAAGACAGGGAAGTAGCAGCAAAGGGGTCTGGATCAAGAAGGAACAGGAAGATGATTCAGCTCTGGCATCTACAGGAAAGCAAGAGAAGAGGAAGAAGAAGGACCTCTCCAAGGTCAAGTTCTTCCACTGTGGGGAACTGGGTCACTATGCGAACTAGTGTTTGAGGAAGAAGAACAAGGGAGAGGCTTCTAACTCAAAGGCAGCGCTAGCAAAGGCAGAGAAAGAAGTTGAGGAGGATGACGATTGTGCCATGAGTGCTCATGTGCCACTTGAGAAGAAGTGGGGAGACATCGATCTGTAGTCAGGAGGACTACAGGCGATGAGGGGCAGGATCCATGAGGTACCCAAACTCTTGGATTATACCTTGCTATGGGAGCCCCGAAGAGGAGTAGCAGGATTAGCGAATGTAGGTAGAGACAGATGCGAATGGAGCGGCAGAGAGTGCTACAGTGCAGGAGTCTCCAGATAGCACGAGGCTAGCAAGCTGCAATAGTGCAAGAGGCACAGGAGTGTTGCAATGGTGCAGGATGGCACAAAGAGGTTTGCAACGGTGCGAGATGCAGGGAGTTGTTGCAACAGCACAGAGGTCAGTAGAGGGAGCACTTGTTAGTGGCAGAGAGAGCTTCAGCATCGGGAGTGTTTCTACCCTGACAGGGATGTCAAAAGTTGAGTGGATCAGTTACTTACTTCTTAGTAACTGAGTTGCAATGCAGTAGTAGTATGCAGTAGCACGATGCAGCATGATGAGAGGGAATGCAGTGCAGATACAGTGTTGGGAGAATGGACTAGCAGCAACATGGATGCAAAGGGAGCTGTCGTACAAATGCAGCAGTGGCAGTGGCAGAGCCATGGGCAGCAGTACAGGATACAACAATGCAGAGAATGTTGGGTGGGGAGGCCTAGCATCAGCATAGGTACTGGTGCCATATAATCAAAGTAATGCTCAGTGCGAAGCATTACTAGAGCATAGTCTTCGCTAAAAGGGAGTGTTAATTTGGGGTAGCATCAGATGTGCTCTAGCCATGAAAATTGGTGGAGAGGCTAAAGCGCATGAGATCTCCGAGACATCTCCTGCATTGGGTTTTTCCAGGGACATTTGTCCAAAAATAATGGTGTCACTTGTGTGTTTGTTTTCTTTCAGCTAATGATCTGTAGATGTTCTGTTTGTATTGTGTTTATTTTGGCATTTAAATGTTTTAAATAAATTGTTTGAATTTAAACAAGTAAAAGAAATAAACCAGCAGAATACAAATTAATTTTCTAACGGATACACTTAGAAAATTCAACAACTCATGGGAAACCCCAATTTTGGTTACGTGGTCCCGCTTCCCGACACCATATACATCACTCCCTTCCACTCATTTTAGCCCCATTCATCTCTTTTCCCATCCAAGTCCATATAGGGTTAGTCGTCCCCCTCCCCTTGTCCACACCTTGGGTTGGGCCTTGAACGATGCTCGGAGGTTGATGTAGCTAAAAAGAAAAGAAAAAGCATAGTTTGGCCAATCTCAATAGGAAATGTACCACACAATGCAAAAGATGACCAGGACATACAAATTTAGCACCTATCCATTATCCATGGCCATCACCTTGCTTCCTATGGGCCCTAGATGAGCCCCCTCCATCATTAAGGAACCCATGATTCTCCCAACCCTTAGTGGGCGACGAACTGCCCACCTCAAGGGGGTATCTGTTGAATTTTCTAAGTCTGACACATCAAAAATCCCTTAGGCATTATCTGGTTTATTATCTCCTACTTATTCTTTCCACTAACAAGTATTTATAAATATAAATACCGAAATAAACACAAATGCAGCTTCAACACATATATAGATCAGCGATTGAAATAACTCAGATAATCACACAAGGGACACTGTTATTTTTGGACAATTATCCTCGGAAAAAATGCAGGAAAACCGGTGCAGTAGATATGAGGGTTTTATTAGTATGTAGTTTTTGAATACAACTAGTGTGCCGGAAATGGCTCACCCTTTCGAGAATTTCCTTGGCAGAAGTACCTATCCTCAGAGACGGATATTTTGGCAGATCAGCCACCAGATGATCGATCCCACAGCAACTACGATAGCTCCTTAGCTGGATAGAGAAAGTTGTTCCAAGCCTCTCCACTACTCTACGTCACTCTCGAGGGACTACGTCACCCTCTTAGCTCCAGTTTACCCCACGAAAATCTCCAGCACTGCCTCTTGTCCCTGCATCAGCTCTGCTAGCCTCTGCACAGCTATTGCTGCCTTTGCGTCAACCACTTGGCTCTCTATGTCAGCCCTCTGGCCTTCTGCATCACTCACGTTGGCCTCCTCAGCCACTGCGTCAGTCCCAGCTGCCTCTGCGTCAACCTTCCCAGGCTCTATGCTATCAAACTGGCACTATCTCTGCCTCTCTGCTATGTATTCTCGACCTTCTGCGGAACTACCCCTCGCTACAACAGATCATTGGTTTGATTCTCTTAGCAAACCCCGCACCAGAAAATCGAACTGACTGATCAATTTGGTGTATCTCCAACTGACCCTCAAGCCTCCTCTTGTACTTTTCCTGTTGAGTCTTCAACGGCCGAGATTAAGTCACTAATCAACGACTAAGATTAGATTTGGCTTGATCCTCATCTCTTGGAACCTTCCAACCCAAAATTATATTAATACACATTAATATTTTAATTTTCCTAAGGTTCTACTTAGGACCCCATTAAAAATATTAATTATTTTAATATCTCCTCATCCGGGTAGAATTTCTCCAAACAATTTCTTGGTTTTGGAGATCTCATGTGCTTTAGCCTCTCCATCAATTTTCATGGCTAGAGCACATCTGATGCTACCACAAATCAACACTCCCTCTTAGCGAGGAATGTGCTTTAGTAATGCTCCATCACTGAAACATCACATTGATCCTCCACACCAGTACCTGTGTTGATGCTTGGCCAGCTGCCTCACATTAACTGCATTGTTGCTTCATGTACTGCTACCCATGACACTGCCACTGCTACATCTATACTGCAGCTCCCTCTCAATATGCTACCCCTAGCACTGCTACTGCTAATTGTTGCACTGCAACTCAGTTACCGAGAAGAAGGTAACTGACTTCTCCCAAATACTGACATCCCAGTCAGTCTGGAAGCCTCGTGAAACTGAAGCTGCCTCTACTGCTATCTTGTGCTCCCTTTGTTGCCACTGCACTGCTACATACACCTCTGTGCCTCCCGCACTGCTGCAACCTCCACTGCGTTGCCTCAGATTTCTGCACCCAAGCACTGCCTTGCTGCTCCAATACACTTTGCTCCACCCGACTCCTGTCATCCTGCTTTTGTCGTTAAGGGCATAGTTGCAGGGGAGCACCCCCC
>APFE030944679.1:8824-25505 GCA_000404065.3 Pinus taeda
ATACCTTGGGAGATTGGATTCCCACAACCCTATAAGATCGTGCCCCTTTGAGTATTCTTCTCTGCAGCAACAATAGCTCAATAGGGGACTTTCATCAAAATGCAAGTCTTTAATTTGGAAATATTCATCTATTAAAGGTAAATATTCCAATTCACGGTGATGAGCATTCAGTGTAGTAATATTCAGAGCTGCCAACACCTCCATTTTGGTTCTTGCGGATTCAAAATGGAGGTTTTTGGTTTTACTCACGGGCCGGGTGGGATTTCTAAAATATGAAGGAAATTGGCACAATTTGTTGGTTCAGGGAGCAATTACACAGTTTTAAAACCTCTGG
Source organism: Pinus taeda (assembly GCA_000404065.3). Lineage (NCBI taxonomy): Eukaryota > Viridiplantae > Streptophyta > Pinopsida > Pinales > Pinaceae > Pinus > Pinus taeda. The sequence goes on from APFE030944679.1 coordinate 9,159, forward strand.
GAAGGACTCAATGATGATTTTTAATCACTATTTCAACGAAAAACAAAGAACATTGAGTTTTACTTGCAGTCGGGGCGGAAAAGGAGAAATACCTATTTTTTGAAGGAGGCTGGTTCTTTAACAGGTAACAGGTGATGGCGGAACTGTGCTTGGAAAGAAATGGGTTGCGGCGGGGTTTGGTTAAGTGGATTGCCAGGTGGACAAACCACGGTGGCACGAAACTTTTTGGAAGTTTTATTCATATTTTTGTATTTAAACATACATATGGCATGTTTAAAGTTTTTGTATATATATTTTATTTATATGGTAACAAACAAATATTATTTAATTACCATAAGGGCGGGATTATAATATAATGATAATTTTAACCCAAGGGCTTATAAAGCGGGGTTTTTAATGAATTTTTGGGAAAATAATTACTTTGGTTAAACTATATAATATAAGGGTTTTGGGATATTTATAAAAAGGGAGTTATATACTTAGGATAAGGTATTTTATTAGGGATTTAGTATAATAGAGTTAAATGTAAATATGGAAAAGGACAAGGAAACTCAAAATATTTTTGCACATCTAAGAAAGTGATAACTTCTGGAGTAAATTGCAATATTTTATCTTCAACACTTAAACTTAGAATAGCAAGTTATTTTGAAGGATTTTTATGGGATTTTGCATGAGTTTCCTAAGTAAAATAGGATTTTACTTAGGACAAAGTTAAAGATGGAAGATTATAATGATGGATTATCTTAAGTACTTAGGTCTTTTTGATCATTAGTCCGAGGGTCCGGTCCCTCCAGAGGTCAAGGAAATGCCTTGAGCCCCTTTGATCTCCAAATACCTTAGTACTTTGCGGGAAATTAGTGAAACTTTTGAGGGGAAAGTGATGAGGGAGGTTAATGAGTTTGACTTTGCTTGTGGTGATTTTCCAGTGTATTTCCTGCTTTAGTCCTTGTGATGAAAGTAAAGGATCAAAAACATATAGCAACATCATTCATCGGATAACACTTTGCAGTACCATCTACCTACCCTATCTACTTAATACTACCATTTTGTCTTCTTTATTAGGGTGCATTTAGACTTGCAAATCCTCATCAACATTTTTTCTTTTCACAAGGAAAATCTATCTAATTCTACCCTTATTACATCCAAGGGCTCAGATTAAACTGTTGAGCACCTTTTATTAACTCCAACTATCTACTTATCTGCCAAGATTAAACTGTTTGGTCAAATATTTATTCTCTAATCTATAACATGAAATTGAAATATGAGTAAGCCAATTTTAAACAGTTTGACTTATTCATGAATTGTGGCAAAGGTTGGACAAGCTGCACACAATTGTTTTATTACAAAAATGAAGGAGCAGTGGCATTTGAATTTGCACACTTTCCTTGGTCTATTTTTGCTTGGGGTTCATTTCTTTCATTTCTTTTTGACCACTTTATTTTTCTTACCCTTTGATTTTCCTTTTAGGGTATACTCTCTTTACATTTTTTAACTTTTTTGATTTTTTGGTTTTTCAAGAATATGGAAGACCTTTGCTCAAGAAAGAATGTTTGAACATATTCCATAGTTCGATCAAGAAAATCATGAAAGATGAAACCTATTGGTATAGGAGGCTAACACATCCCTTACCAAAAAGGGATATGAGAGGTAGCTAAAATTTAAGAGGCATCTATAGTAGGTGATGTAGCAAAGAATCTGCCTAGAATTAATACTGCATTGGAAGACCACCATGAAAAATATCAACTAGATATGGTAGATTTAGAATTTAAAATATTTAACCATGTTGTGTCTATTTTAATTGATCCAAGGGATATCCTAAGTTATATCAATCTTAAGGTAGTGGGAACATGTCAATTGTAAACAGTCAAATTTAAGGATCTATGGCTGGTACAACGAGCGAAGGGGGCTAAGAGAAGGATGATAGCTAATGTAGATGATTCTCCAATAGTACTAGTAGACCAAACAATAATGGAAAACTTAAATGTTATACCCCTAGGATCATATGATATTTTAATTGGCATGGACTGGCTAGAAAAGCATTGGTCTCTTATAAATTGTAACGACAAAACAATTAGTTATTTGAATGAGGAAGGCATGAGACAAGAGGTGTGGGGAGTTAAAAGACCTCTGAAACTAAGACCAATCACAACTTCATAGATCATGAAATTTATTAGAAAGGGGTGCCAAATTTCTGCAGTGCGAGTGGGATATACAAAACCTAAAGAAAAGATGGCCACCGTAGGAAACCTACCCATTATGCAAGACGTTTTTGATGTTTTTCCTGAAGACATTCCTAGACTGCCTCTTAAGATAGATATAGGTTTTACCTTTGAACTTATCGCAAGAATTTTTTTTGTATCTAGGGAACCTTATCGCATTAACGTCCCATAATTGACCGAACTCAAAATGCAATTGCAAGAGTTATTGGATAAGAAATACATCTGTCCAAGCATGTCATCTGGAGGAGTCCCAATGCTCTTCATCAGGAAAAAAGATGACACCTTGCGATTTTGTATTGATTACAACCAACTAAATATGTTAACGGCAAAAAATAAATACCCTACCCCTGAATTTATGATTTATTTCATAACATAAAGAGGGCTACTATATTTTCTAAAATTGACCTGCAATTCGGATACCATCAAATAAGAGTTAAGGAGGATATATATGAAACAACTTTTAGAACTCTCTATGGGAATTATGAATTTGTAGTTTTTCCCTTTGGACTAAGTAACGCCCAAGAGATGTTCATGTGTCTATTGAACAACATATTCCATCAATACTTCAACAAACTTGTGTTGATATTTAGAGATGAAAATCTTGTATGTTCAAGAAATATGAAGGAGCACAAAAATCATTTACAAATTGTTTTACAAACCTTAAGGGAGAAACAACTATATGCAAAATACAATAAGTGTTAATTTTACAAAGAGAAAATTCAATACTTGGGACATGTTATTACTAAAGATGGAATAGTTATAGATGAAAAGAAGATAAAAACTATAATGGATTTGCATTTTCCTAAGGGTGTAACGAATATAAAATATTTTATGGAGCTGGGTTGATATTACAAGAATTTTATTAAGGGTTCTCAAAGGAGGCGTATCCTATTACCTCTTTGCAGAAGAAGGGAAGAACTTTGAAGTGGACAATCGAGTGTCAAACACTTTTGACTAGTTAAAACACTTACCTACCACTTCCCCTATTTTGAAATTGACAACCCATATACGGAATGTATTGTTTGTAAAAATGCTTTTAAGGAGGGTGTAAGGGGAGTACTAATGGAGGAGGGTAGAGTTGTAGCCTATGAGTATTGAAACCTGAACGTCTTTCCATTAAATTATGTGGGCAAGATCATGTATATATTTCTTAAGTAAGGAGACATGAAATATGTCATGAACATGAATGTGCCCAGGTAAAGCGAGTTGATAAGCTACTAGACCAACTCATGCAATTATCTGAAAAGGACAACGAAATCGTGGAGCCAATTTAGAACAACCACTCCACCTTAAAGTTCTTCTTTTGGGTTTCACTCTTAAGTATACACGGTCTCCCACCTGAAACTCTTGATATGATATTTTCCAGTAAACATAATTCTTCTCTCGATCTTGAGAGACGTTGAGTTACATCATCCCCTTTTTGTAGTAGTTTCCATATCTTGAAGCATATCGAGTTCCAACATACATTTATCCTCTAGGTTATTCCAGTTAACTGGCATCCAACACTTTCTTCCATACAATACTTCAAATGGACTCATTTTCAATGATGCATGGTAAGCATTATTGTATGTGAATTCCACTAGGTGTATGTATTCTTCCCATTTTGTTGGTTGTTGCATTACATACATCCTAAGCATATCCTCCAACACTTGATTCACACGCTCATTATTTCCCTCTCTTTGTGGATGCTAAGAAGTAATGAATTGTAAATGAGTGCATAGGCCAGAGAACAATGCCTTCGAAAAAGTAGAGGTGAAATTTACATCCCGGTATGAGATGACTAATTTAGGAATTCCATGTAACCTAAAAATCTCCCTCATGAAAATGCCAACTATTTTCACAGCTTTGTAAGTTGATTGGACTGGAAAAAAATGAGCATCCTTGCTCATTTTATCCATTACTACCATTATGGAGTCGCTTTGTCTCTTTGATTTTGGCAGTCTAGTAATAATGTCCAAGGTTATAATTTCCCATTTCCACTTAGGAATGGGTAAAGGGTGAAGAAAACTAGCTCAATGTTGATGTTCAACTTTCACCTGATGACACTCTAAGAATTGTGCTAGATATTGAGTTAGTTTTTGTTTCATACCTAACCGAAAATAATCTTTTCGTAATGTTGTAATTAAGTTTTGATAACCAGGGTATCCAACATGTTAGTGTCAGTCTTTCCAGCCTTCCTCCAGTGATCAAAAGTGCTCTTACAAAGTGATTTTGAAGTGTCAAGGTCAAATTTTGTCATTTGAGTGAGTCTTCAAGCAAAATTTGGTCACTAGGCATTAGGTCTAGGGTCTGCTCTCACTCTTTTCAAAGTTTCCCAAATGCCAATGTATGTCACTATTCAGCTGATTCTATCATCATTCAGAGGGTTGTCATCATCATGTCAGGTTCCATTGGGTCATTTCACACCTTGTTCATGCTTCAGTTGTGCCCAGGCAAGGTCATTTCCCTCTCCTGGGGTTTTGAAAGCTAATTTCTCTTGGACGGTCAAATCATCGGCGAACCTTGTTTATTGATGTTCATACACTTTCCCCTATCCTTAAATTACATTACCAAATGCTTCCCATCACTCAGATTCCCCAAATTTCTCATTTTCGCACAAACCCTAGTTTCTACCTAAAACTTGGCAATTTTCTAGGTTGCGCCTGTGTTTTGTTGTTTTAGACACCTTCCCCTCACTCAATCTCTGAAATTCCACTTTCCCCTGCTTCCTATCATCCCTCCCCACTCCCAAAAATTTCCCCAAGAATTTAGAAGCCCCCTATTCCCTTCATTTCGCTCCATTTCGACAAAATTCCTTGTTTCACACGTCGGGACAAGTCGCACTCAAATGATGTTCCATAGCAATAAAAGATGAATTTGGAAAAACTGAGAGAGGTGTTTGTCCACAGCATGCCAAAGAAGAAAATCCTCCTTCACTTTTTTCTCATGTGTCATTGTTTGAGAGAAATGTCAAAGAATACCGTTGCCTCAGGAGAATCAAAGGCACCTCTGAAGTGACCTTGGGAAAATCACGTTTTCTCCTAGCTTGGTTGGCCAAATTATTTGTTTGATAGGTAAAATGATAACTAGACACAAAGAAATTTCTAGTGAGCTATCATGAGCTCAATTTTGGGTTGAGGAAGGAATTCAAAAGTTGACTGCAACAACACTCTTCCTTGAGGCAGCCTCATTTGGCACTTTTTGACCAGTCTTGGGAGATTTGATTTTTGACAGGACAAATCAACTCCAAGTCCCAAAATTCCAGTTGGTTTGGAAGGTAGACTCATAGAAATTTCCAACAAGCCTACTCTTGCGCAATTTGGCCACCAAAAAGTGCCCCAAACATGGCTCCAAAGGCGCGCGACATGTCAGGCAGAGGCACGCGACATGTTGGGCAGTTTCCATAGGAAATTCATCTACAGCTTAGGAATTCACCCAGCTTTTACCAGTTTTGACTTGAGATGGGATTTTTCACCCTCTCTGATGTAATTAATTTATTTTCATGTTACCATGACACTCATTTACCTCTTCTAGAAGATTCATGCATGAAATAGCAAACATTTAATGAATGGATTGGTTTCCTAGTTTATAGAGGCAAGTTGTTTTGACTGCCTAGATTTTAGTGCTAAGTTTAGAAGTGGCTGAAACAGCTCCTAGAAGGATGAGCCCGACCCCTATAGGCAAGGAAAGATGTTAGCTTGCCTATATTATGTATTTTCTTAGTCATTTTCAGGGGTTGGAAGGTTGGACTCTTGAGGGAGAAGCTATCCTTGTATTATTTCATTGTATGTCTGCAATTTTTGGCTAAGGAAGACCAGGGTTTTGCAGTCCTCTTTGGGATTCTTGTGGACTCATGTGTTGATGGTGTGTTTCTCAATGTTCTTGTAAGCTTTGTTATGTGATTCATTTCCTTTCTTTACTTCTGCACATTAAACAAATGAAGTGTTAAAGTAAGAATTCATGCTGGCCATGCTCTGCTTTTAAGTTTGTTTAATTTCAATGTTTTCTACTGTCTAAAGAGAATTCAAAGTTATTGTTTGCTCTCTTTATCTCTCTTTCTTTCATTCCTGACCATCCACTTCAGTTAAAGGCATCACTGTCTCCTCCCTCGCCCCAAAGAACCCCCTGCAGAAACTGTGTCCAATCCCCGCACCCAAAATTGCCATCCCCTCAATTTGCCACCAAAAACCCTAAAAACCCCAAATCAACTCTTTGATCAGTTTACTAGCCTAATATCAGTGTTACCTTATTGGTCTTCTCATCTATTGGAGATTTTACGAGATAGACCGGAGAGAGCCTTCTCCTGCCCCCTAGGGCTAGCTACGAGGCTAAATGGTTTGATGTTGCCTTGAGGTTTGCCTTTCTCAGCCTGAGGTGAAATTTCAAGAGCTAACATACTGGCAACCATACTGGGGAGAACAAACTTGTTTGTGTGTTGATGTGTTTGTCTCATAAGTCTTAGACGGAGCCTGAAGTTACGCCAGGTAGCCTTCGAAAATGCTCTTTCTTTGCATCAGCGCAAGTAGATAAATGTTGCTTCAGTCCATCTCCATGAGCTTGTGAACATAGCACTTCATTTACATTTCACCCCAGTATATGTATCAAGTTCAGATCTGAGTGTTGATGGTGGACACCGATCAGACACTTGACAGGCTAAAATCATTCACCTGGCGACTCTAAATCAGTTTTGAGATCAGATCCAAAGACTCCACTGGAGGATGATCCTGACTAGCAGAAACATGAAAGAACAACATGGACTGATCAGGTACTCAACTTGGAATTTCATCCAAGACATTTGGTTCTTTGTCATAAATTATTTCTTCTCTTTTCCCAAGAATGTCAAGAAGGCTTTGCAAAGTATACTATGCTTGAGAAAAGATCCTGGGCCTACAGTTGATTCTTCCCCTTTGAAGATTGTGAATACCAAAGATGTGCATACCTTTGAGCTTGATCAAGACCTTTCTTCTAAATTTTGTGATGACCATCTTCAAATTGATGAAACTCAAGAGACCAAAATTGATTCTATAGTTTTTGTATATACTCCTACACCTTGTAAAATTCCAGATCGGTATAAACCTCTTGTTTTACCTTCTATTCTTCATGCTTTCCCCAAAAACTATGATCTATACTTGCCGAGGTTTGATGGTGAATGTAAGAATGTCAACGTTGAGCAACATGTGCAAAATGTTGAGAATTTTCTAGATCTTTTTGAAGTTGATGATGAAGATGTTAGTATAAGGCTTTTTTCTCTTTCTTTGCAAGCCAAAGTGAAGAGTTGGTTCAAAACCCTGCATGATGCAAGCATCTTAGATTTCCAGCAGTTCGTCAAATTTTTCCTCGATAGGTGGATGATCGGGCAGAACCTTTTCTTGATTATAGAAGAGTATAACCAGCTGAAAAGATTGCCAGGGGAGACAGTACAACAGTTTTCGGCCAGATTTAATCAAGTTTATTATTCAATGCCAGCTAATATAAGGCCTACTCCTAGATCTGCTCTCTTGCACTATCCGGGTGCCTTTGATCCGGAGATGGAGTTTCAGTTGAGAGAAAGGGATATTGCAACACTTCACGAGATGCAAAACAGTGCAGTGAATGTAGAGGCGCATCTGTTGATCCGAAGGGCAAGGATGAAGGAAGAAGAGATGAAAAACATACATCCGGCCGAATCAACATCTCTAGAGATAAATCTTGACAATTTGGTAAGTGCAGTAGAAAAGATGATGGACAAGATTAATGCAAGGAATGATTACGATGTTCAAGCTCATGGCTCGCTGCTTGAAGAAGAACGAGTTGCTGATCCAAAACGTTTTGTTTCTTATCCCAGTAGTAATAGTGATTGTTTTATAGATCATTGTGAAGAAGAGAGAACTGTTGATATGACCTGTATGCTTGATGATATGTTTTATACTGATGATTTGCCTCAGTATGATGAGTATGATGATGATTATGTTCTCCAAACAAAAGCTAATATTACAGACAAATCAGCAGCTAGTTGGTGGGAGGAAAAAGTTCATTTTCAGCAGCTTGAATACAATGTTCAGCCATCACATATCAGCTATGCCAGTGACGAGGAAAGTGCATCAAAGTTTGACGTAAGTGAAGGATCTTTGCCTCTTTGTTTTGATTCATTTCAGTTCATCAGAGATAACTACCATGCAATCAGAAATCAAATGTCAACAAGTCCTGATTTGAAACATATTGAGAGAAATGAGAACCGTGTACAAGACTTCTCATATTCAGATTTGCAACCCCCGAAAGCCATTGATTGTTAAGTTGCAGCTGAAGACTTGGAAGTGGACACACATGATTTAATGATTCAAGGTGACTCCATGCCATTCTGTTTTGAATCATTTCAGTTTTTGAAGGTTAGATTGCATAGTAAATGTTTAAATGAACAGCCTATAACAAATCAGCAATCTCTCAGTGTTAATGTGGAGGACGAGATAAATAACAAAATTCTTGAGCAGCTTGTAGCATCAGACTTGTAGCCACCAAGTGAAATTGAAGGGCAGATTACAGATGAAGCTGTGGAAGATGATTTGATGATGCCGGAAGATTCTATACCCTTTTGTTTGGAAGCATTTCAGTTTATAGGGCAGAATCTTCATAAAATCTCTCAAGAAAAAGATGGACAGCTAGAAAGATGTCATACATTTTCAATGGATACATTGCAGCAGTCTTTTCAATTTTTTCATGGTCCAATAGCTGATGTTTTGGATGAGGTTTGCAGTCCAAGTCTTTCTCCATTGACTACATGTGAGTTTGAAACATGTACTGATATGAATTTGATCCGGCAGTCAGGTTCTTTGTCATTTTTAGCAGAGGTCTCGTCACAAGGCTCAAATCAAAGTTTGCGTTCATGGTATGAGGAAACGAGAATTAATCTATTAGATGAGCTAAGTTCCAGTGTGCTTGAATTTCATGATCCTTATGCAGTGTTTTTGGAGGCAGATAGAGAATTCATATTATTCAATGGATCTGTTTCTAGGTTGTCATGGGAGTTGCTTTTCAGTAGTTCTCTCTTGTTGGTCATAAGTGAGAACTTGCGGAGATTTCAAACAACAGATGAGATACTTACTTGGTTGCATTGGTTGTTTCATTTCACTTGATCAGGTGATGAATGAAACTGTTAGAGTAGGTTGTGATGAATAAGCTCCACTTTGAGCATCATTTTCAGTTGGTCGATTGTGTTTAAGTATTGAGTCAGTTTTTAGTTGAGTCATGAGTCCTTTGTTAGTCCATTTTCAGTCTTGTTATTAAGTTAGTTTGAGTTGGTTTTCAGTCATGCATTTCAGCTTGAGTTTTTGACTCCATTTCCCAATGGCTGAAAGCACTGGTCTGCTCTCCCAGAGGTCTAAGTTTCTTGGCACCTCCAAGGAGCTACCATCCCCATTGGAGCCAATGTTAGTGTCAGTCTTTCCAGCCTTCCTCCAGTGATCAAATGTGCTCTTACAAAGTGATTTTGAAGTGTTAAGGTCAAATTTTGTGATTTCAAAAAGTTTTCAAGCAAAATTTGGTCACTAGGCATTAGGTCTAGGGTTTGCTTTAACTCCTTCTAAAGTTGCCCAAATGCCAATCTATGTCACTATTCAGTTGAGTCTATCATCATTCATAGGGTTTTGATTATCATCTCAGTGTCTAATGAGTCATTTTGCACCTTGTTCATGCTTTAGTTGCGCCTAGGTAAGGTCATTTCCCTCTCCTAGGGTTTTGAAGGCAATTTCTCTTGGACGGTCAAATCATCGGTAAAACTTGTTTCCTAATGCTCATACACCTTCCCCTGTCCTTAAATTACCTTACCAAATGCTTCCCATCACTGAGATTCCACAAATTCCTCATTTTCGCACAAACCCTAGTTTCTAGCTACAACCTGGCAATTTTCTAGGTTGGGCCTGTGTTTTGCACTTTTGTACCCCTTCCCCTCACTCAATCTCTAAGATTCCACTTTCCCCTGCTTCCTAACATCCCTCCCCACTCCCAAAAATTTCCCCAAGAATTTAGAAGCCCCGTGTCCCCTTCATTTCGTTTCATTTCGACCAAAACCCTTGTTCCACACATCGGGATAAGTTTCACTAAATTGATGTTTCTGAGCAATCAAAGATGATTTTTTCAAAACTGAGAGAGGTTTTTGTCCACAACATGCCAAGGAAGAAAAACCTCCTTCAATTTTTGCACAGGTGTCATGGTTTAAGAAATGTCAAAAATACCGGCGAGAACGAAGGTGCTCCAAGGACGGTTGGCCAAAACACAAAAACGAAGGAAAACGCCCGATCCACTCCAAATTTTGGCCAAAGCCTCTTTGACTGAGCATGGTACTTGATTTGGGACTCCCAACCCAAATTTCAAGAAATTTGGAGAAAAATTTGTCATTTGTGAATTTTTTGTGCAATTTACAGGTTTTGGCCATTTGACTGGTCTCACCCTGCGCGCGACCATACATGGGGGCAACTCAGAACGGGAAAAACTTTGCATTTTTGGAATTTTCATGCAAAAATACACTTGCCTATGGATGGGTTTCAGATTTTATGGATATTTGGGCTTCCAAAGGCTCAAAATGCATGCAAATTTTGACTTTCTGCCCCTATTTTGAGTTGTAGAAAGCTGTCTTGGGAGAAATGACTTTTGAGGGGTCAAATCATCTCCAAATTTAAACATTCCGGTGGGATTGGAAAGTAGACTCATGGAAATTTCCAACGAGATATCTTGCACCTGATTTAGAGACTGGGAAGGCCCTCAAACAGAGCTGTGAATGTGCGCGACCAATCAGAGTGATGTGCGCGACCTGTTAAGGAAATTTGCCTGTTTTGACCAGTTCGGCCAGCAAAACACTGTTTTCACCTTGGTTGACTTTTGAGGCATGTAAATGATGGATTTTTGTGTAATTTTCATGGCACTTAGATACTTTTACTCTCCTTGAACACTTCTAAAAGTTTCCTTGATGTAAATGGTAAATATTTAATGCATGGATAGGTTTCCTAAGTTTTAGAGGCAAGTTGTTTTGACTGCCTATTATCTAGTGATTAGTTTAGAATTAGTTGAAACAGCTCCTAAGAAGCTGAGCTCGACCCCTAGAGGTGGGGAAAGGAGTTAGATCTTCTATATTATGCCTTCTCTTACTCATTTTCATGGTTGGACTCTTGAGGGAGAAGCTCCTATTGTATATTTTACTTGTATCTCTGCAATTTGAGGAAAGGGAAGACCAGGGTTTTGCAGACATCATTGGGATTCTTGTGGACTCTTGTTTTGATGGTGTGTTCTCTTGTTGTAATTGTAAGTGTGTTTATGTGTTCCATCTCTTTCTTTACTGCAGCTTATTAAACAAATGAAGTGATAAAGTTGAATTCATGCATGCCATGCTCAGCTTTAAATTTTGTTTAAAATTTATGTTTTCCACTGTCTAGAGAGGATTTGAATTCATTGTTTGCCCTCTTTAGCTTCTCTTCTTTCCTCCTTGATCATCTCTTTCAGCTAAAGGCATCAGCATAAACTCCTACCTTGCCCCAAAGACCCACCTGCAAAAACTGAGCTCAATCCCCGCACCCTGAATTGCACTCCCTCCAATTTGCCACCAAAAAACCCAAAAACTTTAAATCAAACCCCCTTATCAGTTTACTAGCCTAAAATCAGTGTTTCTAATTGGTCAACTCAATCCTATTGAAAAATCCACCGAGTGTGACCCGAGAGAGCCTTCTCATACCTCGTAGGGCTAGCTACGAGGTGAAATGGTTTGATGTAGCTTTGAGGTTTGTCTATCTCAGCCTAGGTGAAATCTCAAGTGCTAACATAACCTACGAAGTGAACCCTTCAGGTTATCACCACTGGGATGGCATCATCACAGTCCTCCTCTCCTACCCACTTAGACTTGGATTCTAAAATGATTTCACGGAGGTGAAGACCTCTAGGTCAGCCTATGAGGTGGACTCCAGCTCTGGCCAATGAAAAACTTCTCCACTATCGTTGTGGCCTCCACTTAAGCCTGAAGCTTTGCATATAGGATCCATTGTTGGGTTTGACCCTTGTGCCAACTTTGGTTGTGTGCTAAAGGCTTCTCTAAACATATTTTAGCTCTACAAACTTTGACTTGGTGTCATAGAGATTTGATCAGCTCTATCTCACAATCCAGGAGGCCATTTTAGGGCTTCTGCATACCGTTGGAAAGTGGTTTCAAAGCTTTATCTACCTGGTAGATTTTTCTCTACACCTGAGATGATATGTTTCTCCAAAACTAACTCCAAATCCTCTACACCATACCTTTTGCACCAATGATTTCCATACTTTCCTTTACCTTTACGTTGCATGTACCGCCTCTACTATTGCCTTTATTGACTTCCATGCTCAACTTGCCAATATTTTCCATTGTTCATCAATGAAAACATACTTACAAATGTAGTTTCCTTTGCCAATATTTTCCATTTCCATTTCCATTATTGAAAACACATTTCCAACACCCAACACACCTTGCATGTCTATCCACCTGCAATGGTTGCAAGTTGCATAACTAAAGATTTGCATTGATCAACATAGGTTGCTCTACTCTACATGTGTGATTATTCTAGATTTTTGGTAGAATTAAAAAATATTTTCGAATCTTCTTCTTATAGAAGCTTCTAAGGTGGTTTTATCCATTTACCATGGATAGAGATATCAAATTTCTATATGATCCTACTCTAATGGTCTTATCTCTTATCCCTAGAGCTTATCTTCCCTCATATGTGGATCTCAAGCCTATATTGGTAAATCCTAAACTACCACCTTCACCCTATAAATTTACTACCTCCCATAGAGTTTGGGTTGGATTTTGGATATTACTAGTGCCCTCATGTTTTTATTTTGAGCATAGGAGTCATCATCCATTTATGCATTAGGGTTAAGTGTGAAGGCTTGCTTTGTGGCAAGGAAGCATAATAAAATTGGGGAGACATCTACAAAGTCAACTTCTATATATTCTTGTAACTCTCTCCTTTATTTATTAATACAAAAATAACTTTGTTTTCCTATACTTGTGTCATGTTGATGGTTATGTATTTCAGTTCCATGCTCACTCATTGATTAGAGACATTGGATTATGCTATCTGGATATTGTATTTATCTTTCTTATTTTAATCTTTGTTGCATGTTCCATTTATAGCGTGAGGAACTAGAGTTGGATCTTACAAGCACGGAGAAGAGGAGAACTTACTAAAAATTCTAGGTAGGTCTCTTTTCCATATTCTAATTTCTCTAAGGAAAACATAGATAATTTTTTCCCTCTATCGTTCTAGATCATACCACTACATCTAGGGAGTTCATTTTTGTGTGCAGAAGTGAATTTCCATATAACACATATAATTTTCAATTTTTGATTCCATAAAATCACTTCTAGGGCACTCCTTCGATTTTCCTTGAGTAGTAGAGTCATTTCTTTTTAACTTCTCTTTTCTTTTATCCATATTGTATTTCCTCCAACTCTTCGAGAAGCTTCTTTTTTTCCTCATGAATGTTACCAATTTCCTATTTATTCCATGTTTTCGTTCTATTTTAATGTGTTTATAAATTTTTATGGAAATTATGCATAAGGGATCCATAGATAAGAGGAAAAAATTTCCACCACTTTTCAATGTTTTCTTTAAGAATGGATGATGTCTCAAAAAAGCATCAAAACATAAAGGTTATTTCTAGCAATTTCCTTCTAGTAGATTTTTAGAGTTATTGGTCAATGATCAAAGACATAAATTGGCATAATCAAAGCCTCTCTTGCAATTCATATAAGGGTTTTTTTATTTTAGATTAATAATTTGTCAAGTCTAGAGGCTATTTGGACCTTTCATCCTCTTCAATTATTGCACATGTAGATTTTGTTGGTGTTTTCCTTAATTGACCAAGAATTCCCCTATTTCCTAAACCAACCATCTATTACTTTTCCTTCCTCTTTTATTTTTCATCCTTAATAGATTTAGTATTTTCCTTAGGATTAGTTTTCTTAACACCTAATGAAGAGGAGGAAAGGGTTGTCTTATTGTTGGAATTTTTATTCAAAATATTTTGGGATTTGATGAAAGCATTTTAGATGAGTTCAACTTCATTGTTTGGGGATTGATAAGGGATCCTTGTTTATCTAAGTTTCTACAATCAAGTGGAGGTCAAGATTCTCTAGCTCCATCTTCTCTATGTGTTCTACCTCTCTTGGTTCTTCTAGGTCCTAGATCATGTATACATATTTAATATTTTTGTTGCTAGTTTAATCATGCAACTTCCTTCTTTTGGTCGGATCCTCCTAATTCAATTGTGGTTCTTGACATGGATTTCCTTTTCCACCCTCCTTTTTTTCTCATTGTACACTAGATTTGGGTATGAGTTCAATAAATTTAGGTATCTATTGCTTTCCCTTTTGTTGTCCCTTGATGTACCTCCATTGGATTTTCTATTTGATCTCCTTATATTAGTAACTTTCTTGAATCCATCTTAATATTTCTCTACTTGAGGCTTTGAGGGTTGTTGATTCAAATTTATATGGAATTCCCTGAATAAATTCCCATTCCTTTGAAAAATTTTGTGTATAAATTAATGTACAAATTCAATACTACTCATGAAATTTACTAAATCACAAGACTTGAAGCTATTCTACTGATATGTGGAAGTTAATTCACCATATATAACAAGAATAATAGATATTCAAAAGGAAACATAACATACACAAATATTCATCTAGGGGAAAGAAAATTCTCAAAACCCTTACTATCTATATTGCATTAATCAAAGAAAAGAGAAGAAATACATATGCTTTCTCATGCTTGAGCACACCTTGCAAGCGTATAGTCTATCCCTCTGCCTAACTGACTAAACTTGACCAACACTTAGCCATATTTTTAGGCCTCCAATCTCCTATTTACTTGCATTGTTCCCTTGGGAGATTTACCCTATTTTTTAGTAATTTCACACCCGAGAATTGCATAATTACCTTCGGTCATTCTCTGATTACATGCACAGCCTGTACACATTGGAATATGCTACAAATGATAGTACACTACCTTGGAATCTCCATCTCAACTGGGTAACTCAAACTATCTGCATGAAAAGAAAATTAGGTTTATTGATCAATTAACTAGTTGATTACTAAGTGTGGTTGAAGTTCCAGTTCCACAACTTGACCTCCACTAATTCTTCTGACAGTTACAACTAGTTAAACTGAAAATAAACTCAAATTAATTGAAATAGATTGCGACAAATTAGCAATCAAACATATTGAACTAAACTCAAGCTTCTCCAACTCAAATTAAATAAGTTAATTAAGTTACACGAGCCATGTCACCTTAGTTAACTACCTCTAAGATTTCTGTTGAAATATAAATTTGAATTTTAATCTAGTTTCACCAAGGCAAACTTAAAACTAGAATTTCTTGCTACATTTTCAACACTTCCTCTCAGAACAAAAGGGATTATAAATCACTGCTATCCTACACTTGTAGAACTCAAACTTCCCTCTTGACAAGGCCTTTGTCAAAATTTCTTCATCTTGTTCCTCTGTTGGAATGTACTGCAACAACATAATCTGCATATGCACACAATCTCGTAGATGGTGATAGTAGATATCAATATGCTTAGATCGATCATGAAACACAATATTTTCAGAGATTTTGATATAACTTTGATTATCATATTAAATCATAGTAGGATCCATCCCTTGACCAAACAAGCGAACAAGTATCATTCTTATCCAGATTGCCTCACATGTTGCTTGACTTGCAGCCATGTATCATTCTTCTACTAAGCTGAGTGCCAATGACCTCTACTTCCTGTTGTACCAAGAAATTATTGTGGACCCAACACTAAAAATTCCACCTAAAATACTCTTCTGATCTAATGGAATTCCCACCCAATCTTCATTTGTTAAGCCAAACAAGTTCACTCCCTCTGTTTGTATGTACCAATGTCCAAACTGGGTAATGCCTCTGAGGTACCGAAGAACATGCATAGTTTCCCTCCAAAATAGTTTGGTTGGACTAACCATAGCTTCGCTAATATGGTTGACTACAAAACACATGTTTGGTTGTGTGTTCACAAGATACGTAAGTGAACCCACCAACTTCCGATAAATAGTCACGTCCACTTCCTCACCTGAAGTGACATCCTCCTTCTTCCAGTTGGTCGCTAAAGGAGCCTCTATGGGTTT